>JAHPZR010004862.1:7500-14290 GCA_019787425.1 Platygyra sinensis
TCCTTGTCTGTATTGCACAAATAGCAAAGAGCAGTCTCTGAAATTCCTATTTGAGATAAAAAGGAATTCGTTGCTAAACGTCTGCGGAGAAATTTGAACTGGAAGTTCCTTATCTTAGTGCTGAGCGTACACAACCTTGGTACGTAGTAAATAAATCGACCTCCAGCTCAAATCCTCCACTTCCTCAAGGTCACAGTCCTTTACCAATCTGACTTTTTTCTTTTTCCTTGACTCTTTTGGGGGCTGTAAGATTGTTTTATAAGAATGTCATATGCTAATTTAGTCGGCTTGGTGCGTCAATCAGTTTTTGCTCCGAAAACCCCTGATCTTTTCCATGCTGCAATTTCAAACACTTCATAGTGCTCCAAGGTCACTCCATAAAATTGAAGGAAAGAGGCAGATAAGCAATATTTCTCTCTAAAGTATTCATACATGTAAGTTGTGACCGTAAAATCATCATTAACAAGAAAGAGAAAACAAACAGCGGTTACAAACATAACAGTAAGGTTTCGCATGGTACATTTAACTTGACGTTTCATATGCTACAACATACATCTTCAGAAGTGACGGTTACAAAATATGACGAGATTTAAAAAGACAAAAACTAAAGCGAGGTATTGGTAACTAGCTAGACAACAATGGAAAAAAGAAACTACATCCGGTGTGAATTAATAAAGAAGGAGATTTTCACTACCGACGTTTTCATTTAGGGCGGGTTTCAAGTCCCGTATTAACAATGTTTCCTTGATTTTACACCGTAAATCACATTGACCACTTGCTAAGATCTCAAAATGGTCCCATTTGATGTTGTGACCAGTGGAAATCGAATGCTCAGCAACAGCGGAGGCGTGACCAATTTGAGTGAGAGCTTCATATTTGATGGGCAATATTATGACCAGATTGATGGTGTAGCGATGGGTTCTCCATTAGGCACTGTCTTAGCTAACATTTTTATGTGTCATTTTGATGAGAGCTGGTTGACGAATAATCAGTTCCGACCGTCGATTTGGTTTAGATACGTTGATGACACTTTCTTCCTATTTGACAGTAAAGACACCGCTTCCAGATTTCTAGATTTTCTCAACAGCAGACATCCCAACATCAAATTCACCATGGAACTTGAAGAGAATCGAGAGATCCCATTCTTGGATGTTTGTATCAAGCGTGACCACAACACATTTTCAACTACTATACACCATAAAAAGACTTTCACCGGTCTTTACACCAAGTGGGACTCCTTTACTCCTAGGAAGTATAAGGTCAATCTAATCAGAACACTTACCTATCGTTGCTTACGTATTTGTTCAAAATCCACTTTATTGCAGTCCGCTCTATCCGATCTCAAGAATTCCTTGCTTCAAAATGGTTATCCGAAAGGCGTTATTAACTACAATGTTAATGATTTACTTCACAAACATAAGAACAAGCCTTCACAACCTACTCTCACAGTTCCTAAGAAAGATGTAACCCTTGTTTTACCTTATTTAGGTCTCCATAGCGATGCTATTACACGCCGATTAAAATCCTGTGTTAATAAGTTTTATGGTTTCGTCAACCTCAGGGTTGTTTTTCAGAACACTCGTAGAATTAAGTCTTTCTTTCCTTATAAAGATCGTTTCAACCGGTCGCAGAAATCGAAGATTGTCTACAAAGCCAGTTGCTGGGATTGTGATGCTTTTTACATCGGCAAAACTAAAAGAAGAATACATGACAGAAAGACTGAGCACTTCAAAGCTCTCACTCAAATTGGTCACGCCTCCGCTGTTGCTGAGCATTCGATTTCCACTGGTCACAACATCAAATGGGACCATTTTGAGATCTTAGCAAGTGGTCAATGTGATTTACGGTGTAAAATCAAGGAAACATTGTTAATACGGACTTGAAACCCGCCCTAAATGAAAACGTCGGTAGTGAAAATCTCCTTCTTAGTACTTAAGGGGGTCAGTATTTTCGAGGCAGCCAATCAGAGCGCAGTATTTTTTGAATGGACCAATCAGAGCGCAGGAAAAAATCACGTGACTCGAAAAAATGGCGGATTTTCCGCGCAGAGACTGGGGCCGAGTGTTGGATCTAGGCCCGCGCGGCCAACCTGGGAGCGAGGTTTTTAGGGTCTAGGCCCGCGCGGTCGACATGGGAGGGAGGCAGACCGGAAGTGACCACAGACCACGTGATATGGTGAAAACGAGTTTTATTGACCGTTTTTTTATACAAGATCCATCAGTCTTTCAACGTTCTGGGCTCGATAAAGGAGTTGGAATCTCCAAGGTGTATGGAAAGTCTTCGACGTATTCAACAGGAGACCAAAATCGGGTGAAACGAATGTGCGTGACGGTGATCTCATTGGGATCGTAGGGATAGGCAAAGGGTCCTGCTGATGGCTGCTCGTCGATCGGTATGAACCGGATTCTGTAAAAGACATTGGCCAGACACTGTCGTACTTCGTCGGGGATCGTTTGATTGATCAGTCGGAACATGGTTTTTCGGACATGTTGTATGGGTTCCACGGGAGTGTACACGATGGCGTGAATGTAGAGCGGGCGTGGTCCGTCGGGCGTGGTGGAAATAAACCAATCCATGTTGACCCAGAACAAATACCAGACCATGACGTCGATGGGAAAGGGAAGACGTTGCCATGACCGCGTACCTGGTTGATGAATAGAATGAGCAAAGGCACTCTGTCTCAGATCGGCAATGGCGGTTCGGGCCCTTTCGATGAGGGTGGGTCCTCGTAGTTCGGGAGGTGTGTTCCATACGGGACCTTGTGATCTGGGAGGTGTATTCTCCTCCGACTCGTCAAACGATTCATCAGCCCTGAGTGGGTTCGTATCCGTGTCCGTTTCTTCGTCTGACATGAGACGACAATGTCCGCATTGAAAGCTGGTTTCGCGGGCTTTTTGGAAACAGCGTTTGTGGATCAATTTACCGCAGCAGGGCATCACGTGACAACGCAGGACAGAAGCAATGTCTAAATCCAATAAGCAGATGAAACATTTGTCCCGGTAGAGTTGTAATTCGGGTCCCATCCCCAACAAACGTGGACTCTGTCTGGAAGCCATGATCACGAGTGAACGGACGGGGAAAAGTACGGTCACTTAAGTAGGGTCGATGTCACGTGTTTTTTTGATGATGTCACGAATGGGGGGATACCCCATCCCCCTCTGACGTCATGGTGACGTCAGGGAGCCATGTATCATAAAGGCCGAGACGGAGCGGGCTCGTCACTCGCAGTGTTACACTGGTCTTGAGCGTCACCATGCCTGCTACTCGCGGTTATGAAGTGATCCTTCGTGACATCGACGAGAACATGAAGAAGTTATGCGATGATTGGTTGCGCGTACAATTTAAGAAACGGCGTGCGAAGAGGGAGTCGGTGAAGAAGCAGATGAAATCCAGAATGGACCTGATTCTCAAGGTCATCAAAAAACTCCAATTGTGTCGCGGTACATTGGTACGAGCCAACGATCAGTTTGGCAACAGCGTGGAGCGGCAGCGGGCCAAAGAAGAGATGGAGAGTCGTCTTCCTGATCTGGAACAATTGATTGATTTTCTTAGTAAATTTTAATTTTTTTCATTGGGGTTCCCTTTCGGGGTTGAACCCCACCACATCTGTCAAAAGTCAATGATCATACATGAATGAGAGTTTAGTTGTCTCTTCATTGGTACATGAATGTATCCTCTAGTAGCCAAGCTCGGTTTTTCCCTCAAGGGTGTTCATCGACCCACTGGAAGAACTCGCATTGACGTTTTTTACACTTGAAGAAGAGCCTGTCGGGGTTTTCTCTGAATGAGAGATGGACATGATGGGTGCATAAGTGCAGAAGCATTTCATCTTGAGTTGACGGTAAAAGTCGTGAATTTGTCGGGGAGCCGCCTCCAGGTAGGAGGAGATGTCCTTGGCACCACAACACACAAAACAATCTGGAACGGGACACCTGTAGTAGTCCCAATGACCCCACTGAGTCTCGGTGTCTCTGGCTTCTAAAGGTTCTCCTGGGTGAATGGGGCAAGTGTAAGGAATGGGTGTGGCCGGTGGTGAAGGATTCCTGTAGGGTGCTGGTTCTTCTTGTTTGATGTTGGAGAGGGTTTCTGAGAAGGCCTCTGGATCGAATTCGACGGGTGTGTCTGTGTGGAGGAAAAAAAGAACAGTTACCATTTTGGGTATCTCGAATGAGTTTGACTTTTTTTTCGAGACGACTTACCTGGTTTGGGTTTCTTGGTCTTCTTTCTCTTCTTGGGATGTTGGGTTCCATCCTTGGATCTTCGCTGTCCGGTACCATGTAGCGGGTCGGCGATTCCTTCTCTGGACTTCACAGTGCCATGGTGGAAATGAATGAAAAAAACCAGTGGGTGGTGGAGTTATAGGGTCGAATGACGTGATCCACTTGACCAATCACCATCCTCTGTGACCAAATAAGGACAGTCTGATGTAAGGGAAACCCCGTCGAATACAAGGGGTGGTCCGATTAAAAGTGTGATGTATGTGTGAATAAAGATCAAATCATGCCTGACTTGACTGAATGGAACGCGCTGTGCGCGCGTTGTGAGAGTGTGTACGACCAGTACGGGAGAACGCCCATTCCCGACTTTTTGAGCGACGACCCTTGCGGCGTGTTTCTGGACACGCACGTGGAAGAAAACGTGGGACGGTTCGTGGTCTTTATATTGTGGTTGAAGAAACAACCTTTTTCATTCGGATGGTACGCGCTCCTTCCTAAAAACCATCCCGAGTTATTCCAGACGTGTCTCGTGCGTCTGAGTCTGTTATGACGAGAAAGAAGAAGGTGGATCGGTATGCCAAGGTCTTGTCCTTGTACGAAGACCCCAGCGTGGCGGGGAGTCTGGGCGGCGTGGCACGGTTTGCGAAAGCGCAGAAGTTACCCGTGGCCAAAGTCAGGGAAACGTTGGAAGCCGATTTGGGCTACACGTTGCACAAACCCACCCGACGACGGTTTCCCACTTTACCCGTCTTGGTCTTTGGGATCGACGAGCAGTGGGTGGCGGATCTCATCGAAGTGGGGAACATTGCCAAATCCAATCGAGGGTACCGCTACTTGTTGACGGTGGTGGACGTGTTGTCCAAGTACGCGTGGGTGGAACCCGTCAAGTCCAAGACCGGAAAAGCCGTGACGGCGGCTTTCGAGAAGATTTTGAAACAGGGACGGACCCTGCGTCGCTTGCAGACGGACGACGGGAAGGAATTCTATAACAAGACGTTCCAGGATTTGATGAAACGCAATGACATTCGTCATTTTTCCACCAGCGGGGATACGAAAGCCAGCGTGATCGAACGGTTCAATCGCACGTTGAAACAACGCATGTACCGTTACTTCACCGTCAAGAACACGTTGAAGTATGTCCCGGTGTTGAAAGACTTGGTCATGGGGTACAATTGATCGTACCATCGGAGTATCAAGATGGCACCCGTCAAAGTGACGAGACAGAACGAAGAGCAAGTGTGGAAGAATTTGTACGCCAAACGGTTGAAGGGGACACGGGCTCGACCCCAATTGAAAGTGGGGGATCGCGTGAGACTCAACAAAAAGTATCGCGTGTTCAAGAAAGGGTATTTACCCGGCTGGACCGAAGAAGTGTTCGTGGTGGCTCTCGTGGTGCCTGGGATCTTGCCCACCTACAAGATCAACGAGTGGGACTGCACGCCAGTGGAAGGCACGTTTTATGCGGAAGATGTACAAAAAGTCAACGTGAAAGACGACGATCTGTTTCGGATCGAGAAGATCGTGAAACGCAAAGGCGATAAAGTGTTGGTGCGTTGGAAAGGGTGGCCAGACAAGTACGACAGTTGGATCGAGAAACATGCGTTGCAATCATGAAGGAGTTTTACGTGCAAGTGATGAGCAATGCCAGCACGACGGAATTTCCCGCCAATCGGGCCAACCGTTTCAAGAATCGTATGCCGTACCCGTTACGCTTTCGAGAATCGGGATGGAAAGTGGGATTGAGCAGTCTATCCCACCCGACACCACCGGTCCGTCCTCATCAAACCCATCCCTTTGACAAAGACGATCTCATCTGTCGATTTAGGTGGAGCATGAAATCGTTCGACTTGAGAGGGAACCGAGTGGTGAATACGTGGACCTTGATCCTCACCAGTCAAGATCTCATCGACGACCAACACTTCATCACGGGAGGGAAAGCGCTCATGAAGTACATCGTGAATCGATACGAGACCCGATTGCGTGAATTGGTGACGGATAAAGGGGATAGTCTGTTATCGACCAATGGGGACACCAAAAAATTTTACGTCATCTTCCAATGGGACGGAGACGAGTTGGTCATCGACAATTCCAAGACCTTCCTGGATGAAGCCAATGGCAGAAACCGTCCCGAAGTGCTCTTTGGCGCGAAATTGGTGGAAGCCATGAAGTGGATCGTCAAAGACGAGTACAACGTGTATCATACCACTGGGAACCTCAGGACCGAGGCGGATGAAGTAACGAACGATGTCAAGAAAGATTGGACGTACATTGACAATGCGCGAAGTTGGACTGAATTGTGGAACTACTCCAACGAGGGATTGCAACTCAGTCCCTATTGCAATTGGCGTTTCGTGTATTTGGACGAAGCGTACCAGAAAGCGTTCGGAGGAGGCGCCTTCACCACTGCCACCGAATCGAAGCCCTCTGTACGTGTATTCGAACGTGGGACAGAGTATGGTGACGGGGAATCAAGTCACGGATCTGTTGCGAGAGATCCCTCACGACCCTACCCTGATGACCTACGAACCCGCTCACATCGTATATCTACCCGTGCGGTCTGAGATCGTAGACAT
>JAHPZR010004863.1:0-15000 GCA_019787425.1 Platygyra sinensis
CAACTTTAACAATAATAATAATAATAATAAGGATAACGATCACGATAACGATAACGATAACGATCACGATCACGATCACGATCTCGATCACGATCACGATCACGATCACGATCACGATCACGATCACGATCACGATCACGATCACGATCACGATCACGATCATGATAATGATAATGATAAAAATAATAATAATAATAGTAATAACTCTATTTAAGGGTCTAATGTATTTAGCACTGTTGTGCTAATTGGGGACACTGTAAATACATAAACAAATATTTTAAATATAACATAAACTATTAAGAATCCCAACAGGTGGGAGGCTGACAAGGGCCGGGTTGTTCCAAAGCCGGTTAGCGTTAGCCCAGGGTTTAACGTTAGCTGAAGCATTATGTTTTCTTGTTTAAAAATGTTTTTTACCTATAATGTTTGGTGTTAGTCAAGCTCAAAACTGAAGGTCAAACAAAATAAACAGAACACCTGAACAAAAAGTTACAAAACTAAAATCAAAATTCTCGCTAACCCCGGGTTAGGTTAATCGGGCTTTGAACTGGCCCCAGTTGGCTATTTAGACTATTTACACAACGCGGTCGAGGAGTTGAACTCGAGACTACCGAGAACAAATCCAGATAGTAGTAGGGTGGAGGATTTCAACCAGGAACCTCCAGATTTTAAATCAAGCGCCCTAAACCACATGACCAAGCTGCCTGCAAAGTACATTCTCAGTGAACTTTCCTGAGAAATCCACTCGGTTCTTTAGTTATCGCATAGATAAGTCCAAATTATTTTCAGTCACAGCTAAATCACCTGCAAAGCTTTTACACACGTCACATGAAAACAAGGAGTAATAGTAAAAAAAAATGCCACAAAAGTGATATCAAACTATTTGCTTTTTTATTTAGTGGTAGTACTTCTGTATCTGCAAACGATGGAAAGTGGCACTACATCTGTGTAACATGGGAGAACACCGCTGGACCATGGAAGTTGTACAAACATGGCAAGGTTGCGGCTTCCGGTAAAAGCTTAAAAACGGGTAAAATCTTCTACTTTCGACTGTTACACCACTTCACTGATCAAAAAAACTCACTGCAATCGAGATTGGAGAGAAACAGTTACGATGGAAAGGATGGGAATCAAGGTGACCACAAAATGTTATGAGTTGCCCCAAGTAACTTGCTCTGAGTTTGTTTGATCTTGAGAGACAACCGCAAATTTCTACTTATGTAAAGGAGATATTGTTTAATCCGTCATTTTTTTCTTGATATTGTCATAGGTCACGTGATCCGTGGTGGGGGTGCCCTGGTGCTGGGACAGGAGCAAGATACCGAAGGAGGATCCTTTGATGCAAATCAAAATTTCATTGGTGAAATGACAGGTGTCAACGTCTGGGATCACGTGATTAAAGACCAAGAAACCATGCGCATGTCTAAGTTGAACCTGACAGGGAAGGGGAATGTGTACCAGTGGTGTGACTTTAAGGCTCACGTGAAAGGCTCGGTGCAGATAATTTAACCGTCATGTTAGAGATTAGCTTGCAAAAACATGCCAGCACCTACTCGGTTGATGTGATGTGTAATCGAATTGGAGCTATTAAAGATAAACTTTAAAAACAATCTTTTGTCCTTTTCTTTGCGTTTTGCGGTTGTTATCTACTCTGTCTGCTGCTTGTGCTCCCGAATTGTATTCTAACATATATTTTGCAATCAAACCATGCAAAATATGATATATTGAGAGAAATGTTGGCAGTCAGATATTGTTGCTAAATTCTGAGCATGATCCAGAAGCACTCAAAAACTGAGAATAACACTTGTTTCAACAAAAACTGAAGCCCTTGATAATTTAAAAGTCAAAAAGAATAAGCATAAAAGAATAACGGCTACATCGCACAAACTGATGAACTTAGATCTGATAACTTTTTATCGAGAGAAATAGGAGGGATAAAGATTCAAAACTGAAAACTTCTCATCCGCTGTACATACTGCAAAGCAAAAAGGATGCAGATCATATTCTCGGTTTTTAAGTGACCATTGCCAGAAATTTGGGTCAAGATGGCGGTTGCGCGTGCGCACTCAGGCCATAATGGCTGTGAAATCGTATAAGAAAATGTATGGAGAAAAGGAAACTTGTTCAAATATATCGATGGTGAGCTTACGGGTCTCCGGTGCCCGACTCGAAACATGATAAGTACTGTGTAACCTTTTCATCTAGATTAAAAACGGCTAATTTAAAGTAGGATTACTTATTCCTGAAGTTGCCTCTTTTATCCTTCGTTGTACGCTCCATTTCTTCATACATTGTCTTAAAATCTTGCCGAAGTCGTGCGAAGTACTCGTCGATTAGAGGATAAACCCTTCAATGAAGTAAATTTGCCTGACTCGATATAACTTCTGCGATGTAAGATCTTTCCTAAACAGCCATAAAAAGGATGATTTCTGTACTGCAAAATACTTCCACAGGCCATTATTTCCCTCAGTTTTCCAGCTAAAGTCCTGTAATGGAGACCCATTTTGGTTGGACTGGCAAAAGGAAAAGCTTCGCAAACCCAAACTTCACCCATTCACCATTTTGTTTGTAAACTAGGTTCCAGGCTTCTAAAAGTCCTCGATTAGCATACGAGGCTTGGTTTTAATAGAAGTAAAACGCGGGAAAATTATAACACACCGGCCCACAAAGTATATAGCTTCCCAGGTATTCCCAAATGAGCTGTACAATTTCCATTTTACAAGAAATTTGGTTCCCTAAAAGGATGGGGTGATACCATCATTCGTTAATGATACGTTCATTCAAAGCTAAGGGGCTGAATGCATGTGTTAGTGAGGTAAAGTTTTACGCGCATCTGCGTCCTGTTTCCTTGCTATCAGCCGCTCGCCCTGGTAGATACCTACAATATTTTTTGAAAATGCTTTTTTCTCGCTTTTTTCTTCGTAAAACAGATCCACAGAGTTCAAATTATTTAAAATATCGAAGGGAACACGTTTTCCCCGACTGCGATAGTTTTTGTCCGCCATTTTGAAAATGAGACGCTGCTGACAATTAATCAAGGGCGTGAAATGTCCATTCTTTCTGGCAATGGTAATAATATTCCAAGATTAAAATTACTTTTCCTTCTGAAGCTTTAGTTGCATCAGATTAAAGACCCTATAGGAACTTGATATTTCACAACGTTTTAGCTCAACAGGGTTTTTTCCTTTTGTAATAGAGCACGTTTGAATTTCCAAACTTTTGCGTTGCGTGACATGAAAATGGCGGCCCAAAAAAGCTGTCGCGTAGGTCAAAAGAAGAGTTATCGCTTTAGTTTTTGCTAACTAAACAGTGCTTACACTAGAAGAAGAGTTCATTTCAATGTGTCGGATCTCTAGAGCCATAATTTTTCGTTTCAATAGCAAAACTCAGTGAGAGATGTTTCTGTTACTTTACGGCCGCCATATTTGTGCCCCTCAGAAGGGCAGAAACATGGCGTCTCCATACAAAGCTCTATAAATTTGGGTAACACACTTCTGCAAATAACGAGCGACTGAAAAACAGCAAAGACCTGATTCTTGGCGAGGTTGTTAATATATCAATCATCTATCGTATCTCAGATTCTTGACTTTATTCAATGAATGGTTACGAGTTTTAGTTTTGATCACATGACTGGTGAAAACCGAGAATAGATCATGATAGATTCTACTACGGTCACAAAAGTAAGTCGGTCTGTTAAAACACTCAGTCAGTCATTGATCGCTCAGGACTTCAGTCAGTTAGTCAGTCAGTCAGTCAAATCAATCAGTCAGTCAATCAGTCAGTCAGTCAGTCAAATCAATCAATCAGTCAGTCAATCAATCAGTCAGTCAGTCAGTCAAATCAATCAGTCAGTCAATCAGTCAGTCAGTCAGTCAGTCAGTCAAGTCAGTCAAGTCAGTCAGTCAGTCAGTCAGTCAAATCAATCAATCAGTCAGTCAATCAGTCAGTCAGTCAGTCAGTCAGTCAAGTCAGTCAGTCAGTCAGTCAGTCAAGCAGTCAGTTTACCATTACATGTCATCAAGTAACAAAGGAATGGGCTCTACCTTCATTTCTTTACTTGTAGGTTTTGGTCATATTATTGTAATTAGTTTTTTTAAATACACACGTGGTGTTTAATGGTACCTTATTTTAAGAGTTATTGCATTGAATCTTCCTCTGCAATTTCTGAAGGTTCATAATTTTCCACAAGAGTCTAGGAGTTAGACAGGACTCCTACAGGTATAATAATAAGTTAGATATAAGGTTTATTTACAGGTTATAGCTTTCTAGTAACCATGTCATTGCCAGAGTTCATAGTAATTTAGGATAAGACAAATTTTTGAGTCTGCGGATAAGATCCTATGGTGTCACCATTTAAATAAAACCTTTTTAAGCAGTGCTTTATACATAATAATATTTATTTCGCAACAACAACAACAACAATATTTATTAGCTCACACTAACTTTTTGAAGGCAATGGGCCCTTTGCAGTTTACGATCACATGGTACAAAAACCGCCATGCTGGAGAGCAAACTGCCCACTGGGACCTCCAAAACAAAGCAACTTAACTAAATATTCTTTTGTTTTGGAGGCCCCAGTGGGCGGTTTGCTCTCCAGCATGGCGGTTTTTGTACCATGTGATCGTAAACTGCAAAGGGCCCATTCACATTAAGATTGTCAAATATTTGACTTGGCCATGGTTGGGTGTCACAGAAAAGGTTCAACTCAAAAGTGCTGTTCATTTAAATTTCATAAAGTAAAACAGTTAAACAATATCTTCACTTTGTGGCTGCCTTCCAGGCTTTCTATTTCTTTGCTTCGCTGTCCGATACTCGCATGAAGCCTCCTGAATTTTCATGTTTACAGTCCCTTTCTCGTCACACAAACCAATTAAGTTTTTTATGACTAGAAAAACCCTGATATTCAAAACAATGCAACTGGCCGATCGTCCCTACACTCGATCGATATAGTCCCGTGGCTCGTGCAACGGAGATTCGCACATCGTGGAAAGTTTCAGAAGTCGAGAAATATCTTAAGCTTTGCAAACTTCGATCGCCACCAACAACCACAACAACAACTAGCTTTATTTGCATGACCCTAAATACATACAGTGTTGCAAAAGCTTTTTAAACTAAAACTAAAACAGTAACAATTATCGTGATCATATAGTAATGTTATGATATAGCAATTAAGTTACATTGGTTTGATTGGAAAGTAGAATATTACGCAGATTAAAGAAAGATGAAAGATATTTTGTTTACTGAATATTAATATAATGATCTGAAGAAGTCATAAGTTCGCTAATGGCTTCTAACGGAGATAATTGTTTAAAATTCGGAATGATATGTTCTACTTTTTAATGGAATTTATTTCTTAGAATAGAGTATTTATTGTAGTATACAAGAAAGTGAGATTCGTCGTCAATTTGATTAGATGCACAAATAGGGCAAAGTCTATAAACCCTTGGAATTTGATCATATCTACCGGTCTCAATCCTTAGTCTGTGATTGCCTATCCTAAATTTTACTAGTTTTTTTTTCTTTCGCTTAGTTTGTTGGTTAGGCCTAAATAAGAGGAGGGTGTATAATCGTTCTTAAAAGTGTTGAAAAATTCTAGTTTAGTAGACTTTTGCATGGTATGTTGCCAATATAGAATATACTTTTGCTGCATTGGGCCAACATAATGTTTGATTTTAGCGTTAGGTAAGCACGTAATATCAAAACAAGGGAAATCATAATATCTAGACATGCTTATTATAATTGAATAATAACTATTTTCACCAGCGTGATGAAGATCTTGCGACATAAGAAAGATTTGTTTAACAATAGAGTAGTTATCCTTACTTAGAAGATATGAAGAGTAATTCATGATTTTCTGATTGATAGCTATAATGAGAGGAAACCTACCAAGTTCAGCTCTACATGCTGCATTGGATGCCTTATTGCTTACTTCTAAATAATGTTTACAGAATTGGACATGTGATTTTTCGATCTGGATATTGTCCCAAGATATGAGATTAGATTTTTTTATATGCACCCCAGACTTCACTGTTATACGTCAAAATTGGGGAGATTATTGCTTCGAAAATTTTACTCGCGAAGAATGGAGATAGTTTGCCGAGATTTGTCTGCTTTCTAAGACTGAAAAGGGCGTGAAGGGCCTTTTCTTTCACCCAACAAATCATAATTCAGATTGACCACAAGAAAATATTTTTAGTTAATCAACAACTCTTGTTTGAGCTTTGTAGTATGTCCAGTGATTTCCACGTACAACCTCACGTGAGCTGAACCCTAGGAACTCCTCATTGTTTTTTGTCCAATCACAAGGCACTCTGCCAGGTTCCTTAGCTCATTTCATGTGCATTGTGCATTCTGTTTGTCTGCACAAGCAAAGATTACGTTTCCTCGTCAAGTTTTCTTTCAATTTCCCTCCCATCCCACTCATTCTCTTTAGTTTCTAACACTGGACATAGGACGTCTCAAACCTCTGTTAGCGTAAATTAAATTCACAAATGCACATATCATAATATAATATAGATTTACCTATTCATATATAAGTACATCAAATATTAGTACGTAAGCACTGGACAATATATTTGTGACTAACTATATAGTCATAATCAATTTCTTTGTCAATACATTGTTGTCTGTTCGATTTAGAGGTCCCAACTGATGTAATGCTATGACAATTTCAGTTGTCTCTTCGTTATAGTTGAGTTTTCAATAAAGCTGGGAATGGGGATGAAGTGCTCCTCTCGTCACACTTTTGCCCCCATAGACTCGACGTTTTGTACTCGGATATACTTATTGGCTAGTGGGGCCCTAGGGAGGCCCACGATCGGTCACTGCCGACCCAGGAGAGGCCCAGCTCCCTCCTCTATATTGGCCTGTGCACCTTCCAGCTAGGTTAGTGGAGGTCCAACAGCCTCCAGTCAGAGAGGAGGCCCAACTCCCTGCTCTCTACCCAGGAATGGTCCCAGTCGCCCCGGGGGAGGCCCAACTGCCTTCTGCCTCCTCCATACCGGTCTGTGTATCACCCTGGTGGTAGGTTTTTTCTTCAACTAACAAAAATCCAGAGTACATGGGGCTAACTTTAAAGTTTCAATGGAGCACTTTGTCACCCACTTCCCCATTTTCAGCTACACCAAGTTGTTGCTATTGTTTCTCTTCAGAATAATATTTTTGGGTCCGGATAATAATTTTTGTGTCTGACCCCAAAACATGAGGAAGTTGATTAACAGTGTAGAAATCGCGTACCGCGATACCAATGTTTGATATACCTTCGATAGGTCCGCTGTGAAAATTGATTGACGAATATTGTAAAACTGCGCCCGTGTTACCGCTTGTGGTTTCTTCAGCTTCGCTAAATTTTTTTTCCGAGAATCTTCCCGTGCCAAGCAGCTAACGCGATCGATGAGGAAAACCACTTCGTGGTGAAGAAGGTGGCAGAGTCGCCAAGCTGGACCTCCTCGCTGATTGGCCAGAAAAATATTTTTTCTAGCTAATCAGTGGGACAGAATTCGAGCAGCACTTCTGGTACTGGTGCTCTCGAAGTAAACGTTCGCCCGAAAATATCGCATCGTCCCGACTAGCAGCGCCTGGGTCTCCGAGCATGTGATTTGCGGGGCGCGACGACGATAGAAGGTAAAGTCTGCATTCGGGCCAAGTGGCCCATCAGGCCTGAGCTTATCCCGGTTTCTGTAGCATAAAGCGACTAGGAGTATTTCACTGGATGGGATGCTAGTCCATCACAGGGTTACCCTCCTCCCTCCCTCCACACTTGTCCAATATACACAAACAGATACCAACCGTCAAGAAACCCTCGCCAATGGAACCATTGGTAAAATATCACCATTCGTCAAAGAAGCCTTACGATCCGCACCAATGGTACGAATGAAAATCTCCTCAGCCGATCGGTGCCATTTGTAAACTGCATACAATAACACCTGAGGGCCACGCGTAAACTATTTGTCGATTGGTACCATTGGTACCAATGGTACCAATGGAAAAGGAGGCAGCCGATCGGTGCTCCATTTGTAAACTGCATATATTAACACCTGAGGGCCGCGCGTAAACTATTTGTCGATTGGTACCATTGGTACCAATGGTACCAATGGAAAAGGAGGCAGCCGATCGGTGCTCCATTTGTAAACTGCATATATTAACACCTGAGGGCCGCGCGTAAACTATTTGTCGATTGGTACCATTGGTACCAATGGTACCAATGGAAAAGGAGGCAGCCGATCGGTGCTCCATTTGTAAACTGCATATATTAACACCTGAGAGCCGCGCGTAAACTATTTGTCGATTGGTACCATTGGTACCAATGGTACCAACGGAAAAAGTGGCAGCCGATCGGTGATCCATTTGTAAACTCCATATGGAAAAGTAGACAGTCGATCGGTATGTCATTTGTGAACTGCGTAAAGTGTGCGAGCCCAAAAGCGCTAAATGTAATGTATCTTATTCTTCGCTCTTAAAAAATGAGAGCCTAAAAACACGCTAAATACAATGTATCTTCTTCGTTTTAAAGAGTGCGAGCCCAAAAACATGCTAAATACAATGTATATTCTTCGTTCTTAAAGAGTGCGAACCCAAAACACACGCTTATGTATATTCTTCGTTCTTAAAGCTTGCGAGCCCAAACACACGTTAACTTAACAATGTAAATTCTTCGTTCTTAAAGCTTGTGAGCCCCAACACACTCTAAATACAATGTATAATCTTCGTTCTTAAAGCGCGCGAACCCAAACAAACGCTAAATACAATGTATGTTCTTTGTTCTTAAGGCTAGCGAGCAAAAACAAACACTAAAAACAATGTATATTCTTCGTTCTTAAAGTGTACAAGCCCAAACAAACGCTAAATACAATGAACGTGTACGTTCTTCGTTCTTAAAGCGTGCGAGCCCAAACAAACGCTTAATACAATGTATATTCTTCGTTCTTAAAGCTGCCGAGCCAAAACAAACACTAAAAACAATGTACGTTCTTCGTTCTTAAAGAGTGCGAGCCCAAACAGACGCTAAATGCAATGTATATTCTTCGTTCTTAAAGCTTGCGAGCCCAAACACACGCTAAATACAATGTATATTCTTCGTTCTTAAAGAATGCGAGCCCAAGCACGCGCTAAATACAATTTATATTCTTTGTTCTTATAGAGTGCGAACCCAAACACATGCTAAATACAATTATTCTTCGTTCTTAAAGCTTGCGAACCCAAACACACGCTAAATACAATGTATATTCTTCGTTCTTAAAGAATGCGAGCCCAAACACACACTAAATACAATGCATATTACCAATGGACGAGTAGAATGCACCTCCATCCAACCTGAAACCCACAGAAATATCTCAAGTCCCCATAATGATGTGCATTTCACCAATAGAATACCAATGGAATGACCAATATTCCATTGGTACCAATCGTACCAATCGTACCAATGGACGAGTACAATGCACCCCCATCCAACTTGAAACCCACAGAAGTATCTCAAGTCCCCATAATGATATGCATTTCACCAATAGAATACCAATAGAATGAATGATATTCCATTGGAGTCTGTTTGTGAGTGTTGGACAACCCTCTGGTAATGATAAAACTGAAGCGTTGTATATTAGTTTAGACAACCCGAGTGACTTGACATTGTTGATCTTCCCAAGCAGAGTCAGTTTCCTCCTTTTCCAAGAATTAAGGATTTCTTCCAAATCTTCCAGTTTCTTTTCAAAACTAAGAGTTTCACATTTGCTTCTATCGTTGGAGAAGTGGATACCTAAAGCATAAACAGAATTTTCTGGCCAGCGAAACTCGAAAGGCGTGTCATTCCTTGTTGCCCAGCAACCCAGCCACATGGCCTCTGTTTTTAAGTTATTCAGTTCTAAACCTGAGCAGCCTGTGAAATTTTCTAATGTCTCAAGTGACGTCTGCACTGACTCTAGATCTCTGAGAGGAAGAGTAGTGTCATCTACATATAGGGTATTTTTTTTATTTCCTCGTCTCCCACCTTTATTCCCTTGATGTTGCTATTGGTTTGAAATGCAAGATTAAGCAGTTCTATTCCTAGAACGAACAGGACTCCTGATAACGGGCAGCCGTCTGAGCCCGGAGATTTACCTGTTCCCATTTCATTTAAGGCTTTTTTGCACTCTTCCTTAGTTGTATTTCCTTCGCAAATGTTCGCGTTCTCATCGCTTAATAGTTTAATGAGCTCCTTTTGCTCTGTGGTGTTGCAATGTTGATGTTGCTCGATTCATATAAAGCTCTGTAAAAATTTTCCTCTTTCCCTTAAAACGATCTCCTGATCTTCAGTTTCCATTTCATCGTTTAATTTCAATTTGATGATGGCTTTCTTCTCACCTTTTTTTTCTAAGTTTAGCAAATATCTGTTGTTTTTTCTCACCGTATTCCACCCATCTTGCCTTGCTTCTCAAGATAAACCCATTTACGTTTTGGTCTGTTATTCGTTTGAGGCGCATTTGTGTGCTTTGTATATTTGTTCTTAAAAGTGGATTAGTTTTACATTGCGCAGACCGGGCCAATAGCTCATTCAGCTGCTCCTGCAACTTTTTTTCCTCATTCCTCTTCTTTTCAGCTGTCCTTTTAGCGTAAGCGATAGTGAAGCCTCGCACTTCCATTTTCATTAGGTCTCATCTAAGTCCTTTCTCGTCCAAATATAAGTAGTTATCTCTGTAGTTTTCAATGTTTGCTTTGAATTCATTAATGTACTCTTCATCCTCTAGTAGCGACGAGTTAAATTTCCAAAATCGCGGCCCAGCCTTTTTGTTGAGAGAGTCTTTCTGAATAAATAGTTTGACCGCACAGTGATCTGACCCTGGTGCGTGGACAATACTACACTCTTTAGCAAGGTTAGCAAGATTTTGAGATGCTAGAAAGTAATCCAACTTACACTGGACTTTATATGCTTTGTCCCTCCAGGTAAATTGTTTCTTTTTGGGATTCAATTCACGCCAAACGTCTTGCAAGAGAGTACAGAGCGGACAGTTGGGAAATTTTATCCCTAACACGTTTTTTATTTTCTACAGGTTTCCCTCCTATTTTGTCCAACTCGGTCAGAGGACAGTTCAAATCACCGCCAATTATAATGTTTTCGTCCGCATAATTTGAGAGCTTATTCATAACCTTTTCAAAACACTGTACCTGTTGAGAAATGTCGTTTGGAGCGTAAACGTTCAATAGCACTAAGTTTGCGCCATTCATTTTTGTATCAAGAACAATTAATCTTCCATGGATGTCTTTCTCGAATTTTATCACAGCGACATCATACTTTGGATTCAGTAAAATCATGACACCTTTGCTGTGTTTTGTTCCATGACTACAGAAAATCTTTCCACCCCACTCTGCTTCCCACGAAGCTTTTGTTTTTTCATCACTGTAGGTTTCTTGCAGAAAATAGAAATGTGCTTTTTGATTGTGTAGCCATTTGAAAATTGACCGCCTTTTAGTGGTCCCATTTTAAACCTCTAACATTGAGGGTGACTATTTTGATCTGAAATGTTTTTTAAGTCATTCATATAAAAAATTAGTCTCAAATTCCCTCTGGTATTCTATATTATTCTTTTTTATCATTGTTTGAAGGTGTGAGAACACTTGATCTTTGCGTGTGAATGTTGAGCATAATACATTTTGTCTCTTATAATATGCTAACTTCATGTCAATTATGTAGCGTTGTAGCATTGTACGAAAAAAATTAAAAAGATAAACAACATGAGCAAGAATTAAATTGAAAAGATGAATAACAAGTACTAACAAAAAAAATTCCAGCTAACTAAATATAGAATTAAGGTCCATTTTGACCTGATCATGCTAATTCTCTTTCAAAGAGAAAAGAAGAGAGAGCAGTTCACTGACACGATGGCTCTCTTACTCTTTTTCCTCCCCTCCCGTAGCAATTTCTTTTGTCTGAGAGCTCATTTCCAAAAATAATGGACATTTCACGCCCGTGATTAATTGTCAGCGGCATTTCATTTTCAAAATGGCGGACAAAAACTATCGCAGTCGGGGAAAGCGTGTTCCCTACGATATTTTAAATAATTTGAGCTCTGTGGATCTGTTTTACAAGGAAAAAGCGAGAAAAAAGCATCTTCAAAAAAATTTTTAGGTATCTACCAGGGCGAGCGGCTGATAGCAAGGAAACAGGACGCAGATGTGCGTAAAACTTTACCTCACTAACACATGCATTCAGCCACGTAGCTTTGAATAAACGTATCACTAACGAAAGATGGTATCACTCCATCCTTTTAGGGAACCAAATTTCTTGTAAAATGGAAATTGTGCAGCTCATTTGAGAATACCTGGGAAGCTATATACTTTGTGGGCCGGTGGGGGCCGGTGTGTTATAATTTTCCCGCGTTTTACTTCTATTAAAACCAAGCCTGGTATGCTAATCGAGGACTTTTAGAAGCCTGGAACCTAGTTTACAAACAAAATGGCGACTGGGTGAAGTTTGGGTTTGCGAAGCTTTTCCTTTTGCCAGTCCAACCAAAATGGGTCGTTCACAAATATGGCCTCCATTACAGGACTTTAGCTGGAAAACTGAGGGAAATAATGGCCTGTGGAAGTATTTTGCAGTACAGAAATCATCCTTTTTATGGCTGTTTAGGAAAGATCTTACATCGCAGAAGTTATATCGAGTCGGGCAAATTTACTTCATTGAAGGGTTTATCCTCTAATCGACGAGCACTTCGCACGACTTCGGCAAGATTTTAAGACAATGTATGAAGAAATGGAGCGTACAACGAAGGATAAAAGTGGCAACTTCAGGAAGTAAGTAAACCTACTTTAAATTAGCCGTTTTTAATCTAGATGAGAAGGTTACACAGTGCTTATCATGTTTCGAGTCGGGCACCGGAGACCCGTAAGCTCACAATCGATATATTTGAACAAGTTTCCTTTTCTCCATACATTTTCTTATACGATTTCACAGCCATTATGGCCTGAGTGCGCACGCGCAACCGCCATCTTGACCCAAATTTCTGGCAATGCGGCTAGTGACAGCGAAAGCGACTTGTTGCTCGCCTCAAGAGATTCGATTTTGGACGACGACATTTGTGCGGCCATTTCTTATTCGGACACGGTATTTCTTAACACTTGTACTTCAGCCTTTAAATCGTGCTTGAAAATTTCCATTTCATCTCTAAGTTTTTTAAAGTTGTTGTCCATCGTTTCACCGAGGGAACTAAGAGTATCCATGATAGCATTAAGAGTAACCGGCGAAAGAGTGTTGTCATCTGATGAATCCATGTTCTTGCTATTTACACGTGGAAGCTTCGCGTTGACGGTTTGTGAAGTTTTTGGGCTGCTGGATCTCTTTTTCCTCTTCTTATTTCCCATGTACCATATTAACTGTCTGCTCTAATCGAGAAACAAGTAGCTCTACGAACTAAAACTGTTCCGCGAGGAGGGAAATACGGGCTAAGGACGGAGCTCTAAAAAGTACGTCCGTCCGTCATGCCGGTCTCGCCCCCTGTTTCTACCAAATGCCACTTCCAACTTTGTGCCCATAGCTGAGCCATATATTTGGAGGTAGTTTTTTCAAGCGATCTGGAACGAGTAGCCTTAGCGATTGTTCCAGTAGTGTTGTTGGGATGCATGCCAGAAGGTTTGTTAACGTAGACTGTTTCGTATGCTCGGCTGCATACTGTGTGGATTTCCTCCTCTTTGGTATGTTCGTATAGAGGCTGGTTACGTCCATTGAAACAAGTTTTGGTATGGCGTCCGCTGGGACTCATTTTTATGAAATTAATGGAGTCCATTGAATCTTTGGGATAGGATTTCTGTTGTTTTGAAATAGGCAATGCTGTTCTTGTCCTTAATGAAGCGAAAAAAAAATCCTGCTGTAGATAATCTCCCCAAAAAATCTGCTCTACTATTTCACTGAAAAAAAAAAATATCAGCCTTGCTGGTTTGTGGGGATAAAAATTCTTAGCACTGAAAAATCTCCCAAACTCCCCCTCAAAAGTCAAGTTAGCTCGTGTGGAGTCACAAAGTAGAATCAGAATATCATGCATTGTTAGTGAGGGGAGATCTTTTCAAAAATTGCGACTCGTTTCAATTAGTTAACCTATAGAAATTAAATGTAATACCAGTTCGAGAACACATTTAAACTGCGCGAGTCGTAATTTTTTCTAAATTGCCTCAGAACTCTCCAAATACTGACACATTTTTCAGTATCGCAGCTCTTAACTACAAGATTTCGCTTTGTTTGTTTGTGCGTCCCTTCAAAAGACACCAACATCGCTCACGCACCGGCTGCTTTCGCTCGTCCTCCATGGAATTCTCTTTCTCTCAAAGGGAGGTTGGTTGCGTAATAACCCAATACATCTGGTGCAAAATCATGTTATTAGTTTCTTTGGCAACTATACGTGTTATGATCAGACTCATAAAGGGCGGAGTAACCTTGCACCTCAAACTGCGGGTAGCAATTACTCTTCTTTCTTCTTAAAAGCTATCATATTCTTCACATACGTACAGATTTTCATGACTGCTGCAAATAAATAAAGAAGCAGAAAATAGAAGAGTGAAGAATCAAGGTGGACGTCAAAGAAAAGAAACGACCTCAAAACTTTTGTTTTTCTTCTCCATCCTTTTTAACAAGGAGTCATTGTTTCATTTATATTTCCTGTACCAACCTAAAATATTTACATAAAGAAAGAAAAGACGACAGTAAAAGTGACAAACATGTATGGCCATGAGATCGAAGAACGATTCATACACTCCTTTTTACTCGGAATATTCTTTCTCGGCCCAGCATGACTATTAATTCATATTTTTCTGCTGTTTTTAGGCTGAATCGAAAATATTCTTGAGAATATTCTTAGATATAGGAAAGGAAATGGACTGACTATGCCAACAAAATATCAGATATCGTTGTCCTGTTATCACTTTCATTTTGGAGTCAGACAGCAGCTAATAAAGCCTGATCTGGCACACAGTAACTTATTGCAGAAAAGTTAAGTTTTCCGTCTTGTAGAAAGGAAAAATTTTATTCGGTTTGATTAGTAA
>JAHPZR010004863.1:20000-34755 GCA_019787425.1 Platygyra sinensis
TGGACGTTTCGGCAACTGCTGTGGCCTTCTTCAGCAAAAGATAAAAATGCAAAAATCTAACGGCGTCCTGATGGTACACGGTGTGTGTTAATATTAAATCGCACCTCGAAAGAATATTTTAAAAATAAAATAAACAAAGGTCTCTAGAACATTCTTAATTATTTCTACAAAGTCTTTATGTTATTGTAAACGTTTGGAAGCGCTATGTGTTCGTTTATAGCGTTCGTGTCCCGCAAGGAATGCCAAGCTTCAAGAACAAGTCTTTGTCTCCATGCCGATGACCTGTCAACAATTTCGACACTCGCCAAATCTATTTGGTGACCGTGGCGCATGTGGTGTTTGACCAACAAATAATTTTCATCTAATGTTGCTATGGCCTTTGCGTGCTCTTTGACGCGTGTTTTTAGCGCGCGCGATGTCTGACCGATGTAAACAAAATCACAATCTTTGCATTTGATCTTGTACACGATTCCTCTGGAAGCCTCCCTCCCGATCCTGTCTTTTGGTTTTTTAAGTATGTTTGAGATTGTCCGAATAGGCTTATGAGCGACCTTAATGTTGAAGCCTCGAAGAACCCTCGCGATTCTCTCGGAGAATCCTTTGGCGTAAGGTAACACAACCATGCCGCGCTGGCCGGTATCATCCACTTCTTGTTGTCTATTTCGTTGGCGGTCATTATAAATGAAATTGGCAGGGTAATTATTAGCGGTAAGAGCTTCCGCTACTCGCTTAGTTTCTCGTATAGCTTCCTCTTCGGTGGATGGAATATTCTTTGCGCGATCCATGAGGGTGCGAAGGACCGAGTATTTATGCTGGGGGTGGTGGTGTGATTAATTTAAAATCAAGGTAGCGGTCGGTGTGGGTCGCTTTCCTGTAGACAGACACGGTGATCGAGCCATTGTTGACAGGTCATCGGCATGGAGACAAAGACTTGTTCTTGAAGCTTGGCATTCCTTGCGGGACACGAACGCTATAAACGAACACATAGCGCTTCCAAACGTTTACAATAACATAAAGAATTTGTAGAAATAATTAAGAATGCTCTAGAGACCTTTGTTTATTTTATTTTTAAAATATTCTTTCGAGGTGCGATTTAATATTAACACACACCGTGTACTATCAGGACGCCGTTAGATTTTTGCATTTTTATCTTTTGCTGAAGAAGGCAACAACAGTTGCCGAAACGTCCAACGCAATATTTTAGCCAGTGTCAACCTTTTTAATATCTTTTATCCAAAAACCTTAATTCTACGTTCCATCATAACAACCCATGGGTGCGATTTTGTAACAGGCCTGTAAATTTTCTGCCTTGATTTTTTTTATCAATACACACATAATCCTCATCGCGCCTAGGTGGCACACAAGGCGTTCCTGAAATGTCGTAGATTATGAACAAATTTCTCTTTGTTTCATATTTTCAGTCTCCTTGTGAAAGCGATCCTTGCAAGAACGGTGCCGACTGTGTTCCTGAATATGAATTGAATTCCTATCGCTGTCACTGTAAACTAGGATTCTGTGGAACACACTGTGAGCAAAAAGGTACAAGCTTACAAAAAAAAACAAACAAAACAATAAAAGACAGGGAGGCTATTTGCTTTTTAAGACCTTTCTTGGGTGGGTGTGTGTTAGGTGGAGGTAGAGGGTGGAGGACGGATGCAAAGTGACTCAGTTGGATGGCGGGGATGAGTTTAAGATGAAAAAACGGAAACCTGAAAATAGATATAACTGAGAGCCTAACAAGAAACTTTCGGGGGGTGAAAGCTCTGGGGTTATAGCTGAACGCAGTAAGCGGGATTTTTGAGCCAGACGGTGAACGCCAAACCCATCTTAGACATTTCAACATTTCTTTACAGAAAATAAAAGCTGTAGCGCGATTAAGTTGTACAATCCCAACGCTACAAGCGGATCTTACGTCATCGATCCTGATGGAGAAGGAGGCGTGACACCTTTCACAGTTTATTGTGACATGACTGACAAGAACAACATTGGCGTGACAGTCATCAGTCACGACAGCGAAAACAGAACCCTGGTGCAAGGATGTGAACCTGAAGGATGTTACCAACGTGATATTCACTACACTGGGGCAAATTTCCTCCAGCTGGAAATCCTAACTTCAATATCTGCCTACTGTGAGCAGTTTATCAAGTTCGAATGTCATGATGCAATGCTCTTACATAACGGTGACATGTTTGGCTGGTGGGTGTCACGTGATGGACACAAGATCACTTACTGGGGAGGAAGTAACTCCACTTATTCCTACAAGTGCGCATGCGGAGTTACTGGCACGTGCGCAAACATCGCATATGGATGCAACTGCGATAAGAATGATCATGTGTGGCGCGAGGACAGCGGTTTGCTTACAACCAAATCCCACCTTCCCGTCAAGCAGCTGAGGTTTGGAGATACCACTCCACCTCACGAGCTTGGTTATCACACCCTGGGAAAACTGAGGTGCTATGGAATATCCACCAAATAAACACATGCTTGACTTGTCAATATATCATGTATCTTAATGATAACGACCTTAAGATAGCAAACTGTTAATCCGCCTTTAGATCATTTCTTAGCACATTTATGTCGTGGCTTGGAGCTCAATATAGATAACAGTTTTATAAATAGTACTTTTGTAATAAACTTTGCCGCAGAACAAGGCTCTTGACAGTATGGACCAAAAGAATCTCTTCGGAAAGCTAGCGAGATAGATTTGGCATCAATCAGAGGAACCTACTGAGTGGTTTGACTCTTACCTAAACGATCTTCAACAGAAATGCTTAATAAATGTTGAGCTGTCTGGTACGCGACAGTGTTACCTGTCAAGTAAGGTATGGAGACCAAAATCGAATCAACGTTAATAGGCTAGTATCGTTGGACATTCACTTGTAGTCACTTGTAACCCTAGGGAATCAATCTGCTAGACCATGCAGCCCTTATCTTTCCTAAAAAACGGCCGTGGATGCAGCGTTTTTGAATTTTTTTCGAGTTTTAGAAAAGGAAAGTTACTCGGTGATACTGAAAGTTTCAGTAGCTGTATATTTACCCCATGTCTACAGGCGATTTGAATACGCTACGTGTGAACGGGGAAATGTTTTATTGCTGAATGAAAAAGTTGCGGAGTAAAAAATATTCGGTTACGTATGGACGGGCCCTAAATCGGCTCAGTAAAACTGACTACATTTTTAGTTTCGCTGCTCTGCCACAACATTTCGCCTTTATTTGCCGCGTTCCTTCAAAAGACACAAACATCGCTCGCACATAGGCCCCGTCTCGCTCATCCATTATGGATTTTTTTTTCTCAAAGGGATGGGGATGGCGAAATACACCTGCTGCAAAATCATGTTGTTATTAGTTTCTTTGGCAGCCGTACGTGTTATGATCAAACGCATAAAGGAAGGAATCATCTTTCACCGCAGACTGCGGGTAGCAGGTATTCTTCTTTCCTGCTAAAAGCTATGATCTTCTTTACATACGGCCGTTTACTCCTGCAAATAAATGACGAAGCAGAAAATGGCAGAGTGGAGTAGCATGGTGAACGTGAAACAAAAGAAACGACCGCATGTTTTTTTTCTCTCTTTATCTATCAACCATGGTCATAATGTGGTAGTTAGTAGAGGCAGTGGCCAAACCTCTACACTCTGTCTGTAAAACTAATATTTATTTAACTTATCTATTCATGATAGTTTGTTGCGATAGTTTTTGTAGTCATATTAATTAAAGGAACTAAGGAACTGTTTGGAGACTCAAGAGATGAAGAAGCAACTGAGACTGAAATTTATACTGTTATATATATTTTTTTCTGTAATCAATATTAATTAATGATTTGTGTTCGTAAAAATGTTTTGCAACACCAGCAGACGTGTTACCACTTACATGTGAGCATGAAAATTACTTAAGGCGAAGAAGAACATCAACAAGGTTATTCCATCCTGCACATATATATTCTAGGACCACCCAAAGGTTTTCTCTGAAATGCCCTGAATATCTGGAGTGCTTTTAAATCTCTGTAGGTGAATTATAGGCTACGCTATCAATTTTTTATCTGTTCGGTCATAGCTCTTCTCGAATTTATTAGGGCTCTTCTGTCCATTTCCAGAAAACCTTCATAGCACTTTCCTTTAAAAAATCATAGTTGACCGTTCTCCGTGGCCAAAACATTTCTTTTTCAATTCAAAAACAACAGCCATTGTATTTCTTTTATCAAGAAAGTTCGATGACGATTCGTTTGGGAAAATCGGCGATAATTTACCGCATTAATCCGTTGGGTGCCACTGCATTTTCAAGTCCATTAGAACACAATGTCGTTTAATACATCGTCGTCATCGTCCGGATAAATATGGATATAAGCTGGCGTTTTATTACATGTCGCTACCGCCATTGCACGTCAACTTACTTATATAAGTTACTAAGTTCCGGTTTGTTGCGTCATGGTTTTCGCTAATATAGCGGGTCGTTACAATTCTAATCATCAATATAAATTTAATTCTATTGAAGAATTTGTTGTTCTGAAGTTTGGTAAAGCAAAACTAATAATAATAATTATAATAACAATAACGATAATAATAATAATTATAATAATTATTATAAAATAATAATAATAATATTATTATAATTATTATTATAATTATAATAATAAAAGGGAGCAAAGATATTTAATTTGCAGTTTGTGTTATCGATTATACGCTAGAACTAATCATAAAAAATTAAAACACATGTACATAAAAATCTTAATATTAATAATAATAATAATAATAATAATAATAGTAATAATAATAATAATAACTTTTAATAATAAGAAGAACTTATTCATTGGTTAAAAAAAAGACTTTTACAGACTCAAGAATATGAAATATTAAAATATTAAACCCTATATTACATTCACACGACATCGAGTACAATTTGTGATTAATTCTCAAAATTGCACGAGCCTTTAGGCGAGTGCAATTTGAGAATTTTCAAAATCACGAGTATCTATTCATCACGAATTTGCGAGAAGGTCGCGAGATTTTTTATTTATAGTACATTCAACAAAATTACGAAGTGTGAGAGAATGATGTAATTTTTCAATTTACGTGGATAGTCACCAAAACCTGACACGAGCCTGCGATTCAATCAAAAACCAGCACTTGGTCAGCGGTCAACCTCAAAAAACACGGGACCTCGATACACTTGAGCCCGCGATAAAGTGGGACAAGGCAAAGTAGAATTAAATTGAGAGAATGTTGTTTTGTCATGTCCCATAAGGACCGAGAGCTAAATAAAATGATTGTTATAAGTACAATAGAATCCAAATGTCAAAAAATTGTCAAAAATGTCAAAAAATGTCAAATGTTTGTTTATAGTGGTCATGCACTTAGCTACACCTAGCTAGTTCACAGGCATGCCACTCAAACTGAAGGAAACAAATATTTGAAATGAACATAACAGGCTTAAAAATCCCAACTGGCGGGAGGCAGACCAGTTGGCGGGAGGCAGACCAGTTGGCTATTTACAAGCATGACCGAGGAGTTGAACTAGGGTCCACTGAGAAACAACTCCAGCTTAGTGGTCAGAGCGGGAATTGAACCTCCGGATTTCAAGTCCGGCGCCCTAACCACTCGGCCACGCTGCCTCCCCATTTGCCGCAAAAATATTCTCGCATAATTGTCAGCGGACACTATCTATCCTGACAAGCAAACAGTTTTTCTGAGAGCTTTGAGGAACAGATCATGTTCAAGAACAAATATTCGAGCATATTTTCACACTGTCATCACTGCAAAATTCTGAACAGGTCTTGAAATTCAAAGCGTACGCAATGTACCAATTTCAGTGCAAAATTGTTATGGCAAATGTTTAATAGTCGCACACGATAAGTGATACCGCAATACCAAATTCTATAATGGCCGAATGGAGTTAAACTAAGCATAAGACCCCAAGTACGCATTGCGGACCTATTTTTTGGACAAGCTGTCATTACTTTTACATTTCACAAACACCTGTACTTTCAGACTGTGAGTTTTACGATAATAAATTTCCAACACGTCTCTTTAATACGCCTATCCAGAATAGCTGTCTAATCACAGTGTTTTAAACAAGCTCGCTGTAATGAGTGGGGAAGTACCCATAGAGTCTCTTATAAGCCCTTTGCTAAATATGGTCACATGGCAGAAAAAACACCTTGCAGGATGGCATGTAATACATTGGGGCAAAACAAAGAGAAAGAATTACATCATTCAAAAAGCTAGTATCCTTTCTTTTCAAGTTCCATTGCATTGTTTATCTTCCAGCAAGGTGTTTTTGGTACCATATGAATGTATTCTTCAAAGGGTCCATTGTGCATACATTCTTGGGAAAAATGATTTATTTTTCATAGTTACTGCATATAACAGATATATTGAAGGGGTGCATGATTAGAAGCCAGACAACTGATTCCTCAGGTAGTGTCAATTATTTCTTTCTTTCTCAAGTAATTAGATATGAGTTTGAAAGGAGAATCTAGCACATCCTGAGAAGTCACCAGGCTTTTTCCATGTGTCCCGTCAATTAGGAAATATATCGTTTTGACATTGATGTAAGAGGGTGGCATGTCAGTTGCATGTTAGTTGCTGTTTGAAACTAGTAATTATTGGTAACTGATGTTGAGACTTCTGATTTTGAAAAAGATGTTCAGGCCTTGGAGGGAGAAATGTAAATTATTTTTTCAGATTTATGAAAATAAATCAAAGACGTACAAAATAATGTGGAATGAGTCTCACATAGTGTACTACATACACTGTCTGGTTTTCTAAACTCAGAACAATGAAGGGAACAATTTTCCAATTTTCCTGCTTTTAAACATTCACAAAGGTGGTTTCTCAGTTTTGTAGTATCAAACTCCAGCAGGCTAGGGGGAACACCATAAACCAAAGCTGTCACAAAAACAGCAGCAAAAATATCACAGTCTTATCCATTTCTCTGCTGCTGGATTGGTACAACATAAAGACCTGAAAAACTATCAGTTCCAACTAGGTTTATAGCTTGGTCTTCAACTTCCTTTGATGTTACATTTTGATACAAACTGCCATACAAATTGACAATACTATCACTGCATCCTGTTGAGCTAATGCATACCCAGTGGTGATTGCCTCTAGGTAGAATCCACATAAAAGGGTTACTAACTCTTCTGAATTGACGAACAAGACCTAATAAAGGATCCTGTAAACCTTGCATAGTAGGATCAATCTTCTTGAGATTTAGATGAACCTTTAGAATAATGTCATCATCCAACTATTCGGTTGGTGATAAAATTCGCTTGAAGTGATGGTTCTTTCAATTTTCATTGTTGGGTGTGCTGACACTGTTAGTGCAGCAAACCTTTATGTCGCTAAGACTAAGATAAAAGTTGTAAATAGTGACAGTGTCAACCGGCTTTTTCTTACACGTGTTTAATTTTTAATAGAAAGAGTTTAACTCGGCCTTAGTTGGAGCTTGAATGTTCCTTTCTCTGTTTCTCGGTGGTTTTCGAATCTCCAGGGTCAAAACATAGTGCATTAACATCAAGTTTTTCTGCTGTTTCGTCAAGTTTTTGCTTCAGTTTAGTGGCGGACCTGAAGTCGGTGTATAGAACCTCAGCAAATGGTATGTCTTTGCTGTAAGTTGGCAGTATCGAGCAATCTCGACCCGGGCTGTTTGTTACCAGTTCCCAGGCACTGCCGCGTAGCACCCGATTAGAAGCAAAAAGTATGGCTGCCTAAATGTTGTGACTGCCACGGAAGAGAGTCTTGAATTCCCTTTAAACACCGCGCTTAAAGAAAATTGAATTGAACCTGTTGTGGAGTTTCTAAGTGCTCAAAGACTCATATCTGTGAACAGTCGTTCTTTGACATTCGGTGTATTGATGATTTGGCCCGGTTTAAAGTAGAAAATCGGTCGCGAGTGCCAAGGAAAGTTCTTTAACATATGCATCGGTAAGTTACTGACTAGTTTGTCACGCTGGTGTAAATTGGAAAGGGGAAACCCTAACCGTAAATCACTCTTTTTCACCCTTCCCACACACACACTAAAGGAAAGCCAAAATAAATAGCTTAAAGTACTGGGCGTTCTCAAACTTACGACTAATTAGAATTTTCTAAGAGATTGGAATTGAATTAATATTGGATACCTTGCACGCCGTAAAATTCAACTTCATGACGCGCCCAAACAGTTAATTTTGAACTGATTATATGCCTCTAACATTAATTCGTATTACTTTGAAGGAAGTCAAGTGTCAACAATACAAAGCTATTGTGTTTCCTTTTGTCAAGTCTTGTGTTGTTTCAAATGCAAATTACGCTTACTCGATAGCAATACTAGTGAATGAAATGTGTTAATACTGTAATTAAAATCTTTACCACAAAACAATGCCTTGAAAAAAGGATTTCTTTCGATTGGAAGACCAGAAAAATCCAGTATTGTAGCAGCTGTCGTAAGCTGCTTTTGTTTTATCATTGTAGCAGCTGTTATTGTTTTAGGGCTAGGGGCATTGTTTCTGTTGTTTGTTCTATTGTACCCTCAAAGGGTAGCAAGCCAATCATGTGAGACCTTAGGAGAGCTGCTACATCACTCGAAAAATCCGATAAAACAATGCCCTGACTTAAAATTTGGAATGTCTTCAAAGCCTTTGGGCATAAAATAAGCATGTCTTAGCAGATGGACAAGGATTTCACTCACCTCACGCTTCGCTGATTTGTCCGCCATTTTGGGTTGGAACTCAGCAGGGGCCCCTTTCTCGAAAGACTCGGTAAGTTAACGGGTCCAAAATCAGATTTTGAAATCAAAGTCTCAGGAAAAGAAGAGTTTGTTCTGACCTAGCTTTAATGAAGTCCATTTTGTTTCTTTAGCTGATAACTTTACTTTATAATTTTCAAAAACTTTGAAACTCCCATCTGGTGTACCGAACTTGTGGGGTACACCTTAAATTCACAGACTCACAACTCACTTGTGACGTCCAATCCTTGTTTTAATTCTCCTCTACTCGTACAACGCGTCAACAACAACAACATTCTTTTTCTCTACTACAAAAAAACTATTGCACAATCACTCGTCTCCGATTACAATCATCACAAATCTCGTCATGCTAGCTGTCAACTATGAAAAATGTCAAGACACTTCCGTTTACTGGAATGGAAAACAAAACAGCTTAACGGGCCCGGTAATTACCGGGAGCTTCGAGAAACGGGCCCCTGATCCGATCTTTATAAAAAAAACCGCTGATCCGACCTGTTGACTCATTGACTCATTTGACTCATAAAACATCAGTTCTCGGCAGTATCCACTCACATTGTTTGTCAGCGCAAGCAAGCATTCATCGTATTCTGTTAAAAGTTTCAATGTAAAATAGGACGCTAGCAATGGGGGAGCAGGTTTCCCCTTGCCCAGCCATACATCCGCAACAATGTACACATAAAATCCTTCCGTCATCTTCGGTGATGATCCACAGAGAAACGGTTGGGACGTTCATCTTTTGAGAGTGGCGAACCTTTGCCAAAACAACATGCTTACCGTGGACACTTTGTACAAGTACCGTGGACACTTTGTACAAATCCACAGACCAACTGGTTATATGCTTGAAGACTTTTAAAGGCTTCAAATTGTTCCTTAGTGTAGTGCAGTGGCTGGTTTCAAGAACAAGATACGAAACGAGGTCAATCCTGAATCGACTCGGTAGCAGGAAGAAATTCGTCATCGTATTAAATTTTGGTATGAAATTAGAAAAATATCGACTCCAATGCACGCTACTTTCTGCATGTACCTTTTTTAACAAGAGGATCAAGCGTAATCGCATATTCAGACAATTGGGGAGCGTTATCTTTTTCCTTAGACATTTTTTGTGATGTAAATAACCGGAGATCACAAGAGACTTGAGCCGCGAAGGGACACCAACATGGCGGAAACTATTTTTCCCCCGAAAATTTCTAAACCTGTGACGTCATGCACGTGAAAACGCTCTATTTTTATCATTAGATGTTTAACCAAATCCACTGAATCTTATACCAATAATTTTCAAGTCAAATCGCTATGTTCGCAATCTCTTAGAAGCGACCACCTCCCGTAAGCGACCGCGACCCCTTTTCAGAGCTAAAAGTTGAAATTTTTCTTTTGTTTTTAACATCTCGTACGTACGTGAGCGACCATTTGAAGAGCAGAAATTCATAAGAACGTTTTGTAACATTATTGGGTTCTTGTGTAGTACCGTATTTTTTTTCTCGACTTTAACTTCGTATATGAATAAAGTATTTAAAACATGTGGTAAGTCTACAGTTACCATATGCTAACGAGGCAAAATTTTGTCCCAACATGGTCTTAATTCTCCTGCGCTAACACCTCCCGTAAGCTACCACATAGTTTTGACATTTTTGGTGGTCGGTCACATAGGCTTAGTTCAACAGCAGTTATAAATTTTTTAAGGGATAATATTAGCACGAGGCCATAGTATGATTACTTATCATAAACGTTGACGTTTCTGGCTGAAGATTCAAAAAAAGTTATTAAATTACTTGTCTCTCATAACAACAAAGTAGATGCTCACATAAACATACCAACAGCCTAAGGGGGGAGTATTCCATCAAAACTTGGGTGGGGGTGTGCGGCTGGCTTCTCAAAAACCTTACCCTATTTATGACTAAAATCTGCAATTTTCCCTACCGCCTATTTATAACCTGACACTTTTATCAATATCCTGTTTCAGGCCTGCCTTATAACATACTTTGTGAAGGGAATAACATGACAATTGAAATGAGAAAAGTTTGAAAAGAATACAATTTACGTTTTTATAATACCCTTTCCTGAATCACGTATTTCCTTTAAATTGGCCTTTCATCCATTCTCTTACAGCATTGCTCTGTAACAGTATTCGTTATTAAAGATAATCGTTATTCCGCGTGAACATTGCTATTTACCTTGAATTCTCATTACCAAATAGCAAACATGCAACACAAACTCGCCGGTACGACAAGAGAGATTCTATCATTTTTGCCCACGATTTTGTTTGTTCTAGCTTATTACGACAAGAGTGATGAACACCATCTAAAAGGAGGACATGAGGAATTTTTGTGTTAACGCTTGAATTTTAAAAATAACCTATACTTGAAAGGAAATATGAGATGAATAAATCAATTTGTTTCGTTATCATAGGAACACTATTGAGCTCACCAATCCTTAATGAGGCGAAAAAAGAAACATAATAAAAATAGAGAAACATTCAAAATTCACACGGGCGTGAGAAGAGTAAAAAATGGAAATGGTCCAAAATACCTGAGGCATTGATAAGCTTTTTTCATCTTTTGTTAAATCGACTTCGTTAATATTGCATTTCTGGCCTTTAGCTTCTGCTAATACTAAAGGTTCTTAAATGACAGGTGCTTACAGGTTCTTAAAATATTCAATGACAGCCAAATTCAAAAGGAAACGTTGATTATGCTCAGACTCTTGAAAATCTAGGAAGGATGTGCACATTCATTATAATTTTGACAATAATACACAGCAAAGTTTTAATTTTGCAGGAATTTGCTTGTATAGAGTGATGCGTGATACATGACTTCACTAAAGAAAACAAATCAATCACTGTCTAATCGGCTAATCAATTAGTTCCAACATGACTGATACATAGCAAGTTTAAAGGAGAGCTGTCTCACTTCAAACGACACATTACTCTCGTTGGAGGCCGCATCATGATACTCTTGCCATTATTGTTGTTTCTGTCCTCCCAGTTAATGATGATGTACACTATGGAAAACAGTGCTCTTTTCCGAAATCCAGCAGGCGACTTTTCCGTCGGCGATTTTAAACGAAATTCCTTCCACTACCTATGGGCAGAGAAAATAACATCGTCCATGGTGGAAGATCAGTTTGATTGCACTTTCCTTTGTGTTGCTGAACCAAAGTGTTATTCGTTCAACATGGCGGCATATCCTGACTCAAAAGGTCTTTATCTGTGTGAGTTGTTGGCCACTGACAAGTACAGAGAAACTAAAAAGTTCCACTCTAATGCTACCTTCTATCATTATAGTCCATGGGTAAGCAAAAAACGCATTTATTTTACACTCGTTTCGGCTGGACCAAATGGCTTTGCATAATTCTACCTTCCATCACAACAGCCCATGGGTACGATTTTGTATCAGGCCTGCAATTTTTCTGCCTTGATCGATTCTTTATCTATACAATTCCTGAAATGTCGCAGATTATAAACAAATTTCTCTTTATTTGATATTTTCAGTCTCCTTGTGAAAGCGATCCTTGCGAGAACGGTGCCGACTGTGTTCCTGAATATGAATTGAATTCCTATCGCTGTCACTGTAAACTGGGATTCTGTGGAACACACTGCGAGCAAAAAGGTACAAGCTTACAAAAATAAAAGAATAAAACACAGAAAGGCTATTTGCTTTTTAAGACATTTCTTGGGTGGGTGTGTGTTAGGAAGAGGTAGAGGGTTGAGGACGGATGCGAAGGGACTCAGCTGGATGACGGGGGATTATTTTATAAGGAAATCAAAGGGCCCTGAGAGCTAGCTCATTCTTGTAATGGACAATTTTCATTGTGCCTGTTATTGCTGGTTTTCTGAACCAAAGGGGAAAAAAAGAATGATTTTGATGATATGTAATGGGGTACTGGTATTTTTTATGAAATTGTGAGGATTATGATAGTGTGAGTTAACTGTATCCAAGTAACAAACTACAGGGGTGGGGGGGGGGGGGGGAGGTTAATGCACATGCTCTGTAGGAAAAATTGAAATTTTCAGAAAGTCTGAAATGGTATTTTGGGGGAATGGGATACCTTGCGTCATTATTCATTTAACAAATAGATTCCATGTTGCCGTGCGTCTGTTCAGTAATAGATCACAGATGACGTCAAAATGTGGTAAGAACAAATAAGTGGCACGCGAGGCGTAGCCGAGTGTGTCACTGATGTTCTTACCACATTTTGACGTCTTCTGTGATCTATTACTGAATCAGACGCACGGCAACATGGAATGTATTTGTTTTATATAATAACGAACAGCCTTTTTTATTTCAAAATATTTCAACATAACGCGAAAGCCGGCCTTTTGCCCCGCCTTTGCCCAGGCTTTGCCCACTTTGGCGAAGACGAAAAAAAGCCATTTGACGTGATCTATGATCTATACAAAATGAAGCAATTTCATTGGTTGCTATGCGTAGCAAAGAATTGTGATTGGTCGAGAAAAATCACGCCACTGTCAAACCTGACTCGAGCGTCGCTCCTCGTGTAATGAAAACTTACAGCGAAAGCAGAATTGACCTGCGAAATCTACAAATCTTGAAGAAAATGCGGGAAAAATCAAGTCAGTTTTTGTCATCGGAGCGGCTCAGTGAGCCGAAAAGTTTAAACGTTGCTTTGAAAATTACAGGAGTTGAAAAAATACCCTCGGAAAACTTGTGGTTGTGGTCAACCTAGAAGCCATTTGATTCGAGTTTTGAATGAAAGGAGCGTAAATGACGGTGGAGAATTTTGTCTTCTGTGGTTAGCGATTCTCAAATCAGCTTGATATGGTGTCGGAGACACATTTTAGCTGCGATACTGTTGGCCGTGAGCTGTGGTTAGCTATACTTAGCTCGCTGCTGTGCCCTGAAACGGACAGGAACGATTCGCATCGGAAAGCAAGGTTATCTATTTATTTTACGGATCTTAAGAAGTGATGTTTTGATATTTCATTCCTGACATCCACTAGTGTGTAAACACTTGTTTTGACACTGGGAAAAGTTTAATTTTTAAAATAAATTAATCTCAGAAACATTTTGTTTATTGGGTTTGTTAAATTCGAGATAAAGCAATAGTTCTCGGCTTACCAAGTCCAAGTTTTTGCTTGGTTTAGTCTCGCTCGACTGCCGACTGCGACTGCTCGAATTTTTTTTCTGGATCATTTTCTAAAAGAAACGGCTTTATCTTTCGTTTTTTGGCTTCTCGAACCTGTTCAATGCTTCGGCAAGACTTTTTGTAGCTTATCTTTTGCCCAGTCACGTAAAATATTATCCCAATTCTCAAAACTTTCCGCCATTTTAAAACGGCAGAAGGAAAACCTTAATTTGTAACGATGACGTCAATCGTGCATCTGTACTCTAATAGATCATAGGCGAGAACCAATCAAAATGCGAGAATAACTTGGGTTATGATATAAACTGTTATAGTACACTTTATAGTAATTATATGGAGGTGACTGCCCATTCAGAGCCGATGTTTTGGCCCATCTCCCCTGCTTTGATTGCCAACTTTTTTATATGCCCCCTTCCCCCCTACTCTAATTCTAAGAGCATCCCCATGCTTCATAAAAAACTGAACAGCGCCTTAGGATTAGAAAAGTGGGGTGGAATGTTGTGTGGTTATTTTGGTATTGTCACAACATTAACGTCTAAGACGTTAAAGGCGTCTGGTATAAAAACGAGAAGCATTTAATTACACGGCTTAACAAAGAAAAATTACTTTTTTTATATAAAAAAAGACTGGGTTCTACACTCGGACGACACTGGAAACAAGCAACTTTTAGCCCGTCAACATACAAACAGATCTATTAGATGGTAGCATGGCATGCAGTTAAGGGCGTCACGTTTTTATACTAGACAGGTTTAATGTCTTAAACGTTTAAGGCGACTGATAAGAGCGTCTTTTAGACGCTCTTAAAAGAGGACGTTAAAGTTGACAGACGTTAAAGGCGTCTTCCTTATTTTTCGTTTTTATACTAGACGTTAAAGCTGTCTTGAGACAGCTTTAACGTCCGAGACGACATTAACGTCCCTAGCATAAAAACGGCCAA
>JAHPZR010004864.1:0-7500 GCA_019787425.1 Platygyra sinensis
TTAATTGTTGGTATCAAGTTTACGTGAGCATGTATTTTGTTGCTATTAGAGACTAGTAGTTTTTAACGTCATGTTTTTGTATCTTCAGCTAAAACAGTCAACGTCTCATGCCAACATTATCCCTTAAAAATTATACTTTTCAAGAGGAATTGTGAAATATTTAGGGGCACTGTAAGTTTACTCAAAAGTGTTTTAGGAAGGTTTATTTGTCCATTTAGTTCAATACAATCCGATAAACAACAGTTTAACAGTTTCAAAAACATATTTTTTCCCTAAAATTATAAGTACAGTCGAACCTCCTGTAAACGACCATCCAAAATGTTCAGCATATGTGGTCACTTACGTACATACATGCTTTATTCGTCCCAAATGGGCTTTTCAGGGCGTATTACTCTGCAAAATTATTACGTACCAGGGCTTAGACCATATTGAGAAAAAATTTAGCATATGATAACTGCAGAGACGTTACACCACGTTTAAATGTTTTATTCACATGAAAAGTTAATTTCGACAAAAAATACGGTACTTCCCATTGAAAATTTCCGTTTCTTGAACTATCCGGGAACATAATAATCCTACAAAACCGCATTTTAAGTTTCCGTCCTTCAATTAATTTATCGCTTAAGGGAGGTCACAGTTAAAGACAAAAGAAAATTAATTTCAAACTATTAGCTCTCAGAGTGGTGGCAGTCGCTTACGAGAGGTGGTCGCTCACAAGAGGTTCGAGATATAGTGTTTAGACTTGAAAACGTTTGGTATTTTGTAAAACTGGTCGCTGAGGAGAGTTGTTTGCTTACGAGAGAGGTTGTTGCAACCGGAGGTTCGACTGGATGTAAATTTCAGTTACATATTAATTATTTATTCGGATATCCAGTCAATACTAGTTGTTTTTCGTTTCTTTGTTTTTTGATAGATTTTCCCTGATGCTCTGGCCCCAGGGGCTCAATAAATTTCGTCATAAGTATTTATTTTGGTAAAAGATGGAACCAAAACCCCTGTGGCTAGGATTATTTGTAAGCGCTGAAAAAGAAAAATTAAGAACATTCCGCGTGGTGAGAAAAACCTAATTGTGGAAGAAGTTCAGGCTTGGAAATTTGTTAATAAATACTGATACCGTCATTCCGCTTTGGTTTTGGAAAATTCTTAAATCCTCTTATAAAAGCTCAGATAGGTCTTTTTTTCCCCTTAAATTTACGTGTAAGAATATTTGTTAAGAACATCAAAGCTGAAATTTACGAAATTCCGAGAACATTTGTAAGAATAAACTCAAGGTTAGGGTTTGGGAAAGTATAGCTAGTATTTATTAATATTTTGGGTCGAAAATCTTTTTACTGATCAAACCGAATAAAAATTTTTCCTTTCTACAAGACGGAAAACTTAACTTTTCTGCAATAAGTTACTGTGTGCCAGATCAGGCTTTATTAGCTGCTGTCTGACTTCAAAATGAAAGTCATAACAGGACAACGCATGATATCTGATATTTTGTTGGCATAGTCAGTCCACTTTCTTTTCCTTTCGATTCAGCCTAAAAACAGCAGAAAAATATGAATTAATAGTCATGCTGGGCCGAGAAAGAATATTCCGAGTAAAAAGGAGTGTATGAATCTTTGATCTCATGGCTATACATGTTTGTCACTTTTACTGTCGTCTTTTCTTTCTATATGTAAATATTTTAGGTTGGTACAGGAAATATGAATGAAACAATGACTCCTTGTTAAAAGAATGGAGAAGAAAAAGAAAAGTTTTGAGTCGTTCTTTCTTGCGTTCACCTTGCTTCTTCACTCTTCTATTTTCTGCTTCTTCATTTATTTTCAGCAGTCATGAATATCTGTACGTATGTGAAGAATATGATAGCTTTTAAGAGGAAAGAAGAATAATTGCTACCCCCAGTTTGCGGTGTAAGGTTACTCCGCCCTTTATGAGTCTGATCATAACACGTATAGTTGCCAAAGAAACTAATAACATGATTTTGCACCAGATGTATTGGGTTATTACGCAACCAGCCTCCCTTCCATGGAGGACGAGCGAAAGCAGCCGATGCGTGAGCGATGTTGGTGTCTTTTGAAGGGACGCAGCAAACAAACAAAGCGAAATCTTGTAGTTAAGAGCTGCGATACTGAAAAATGTGTCAGTATTTGGAGAGTTCTGAGGCAATTTAGAAAAAAGTACGACTCGCGCAGTTTAAATGTGTTCTCGAACTGGTATTACGTTTAATTTCTATAGGTTAACTAGCTAATTAAACGAGTCGCAATTTTTGAAAAGATCTCCCCTCATTAGCAATGCGTGATATTCTGATTCTACTTTGTGACTCCACACGAGCTAACTTGACTTGTGAGGGGGAGTTTGGGAGATTTTCAGTGCTAAGAATTTTTATCCCCACAAACCAGCAAGGCTGATATATTTTTTTTTCAGTGAAATAGTAAAGCAAGAATCTTTTGGGGAGATTATCTACAGCAGGATTTTTTTTTCGCTTCAGTAAAGAGAACAACAGCATTGCCTATTTCAAAACAACAGAAATCCTATCCCAAAGATTCAATGGACTCCATTAATTTCATAAAAATGAGTCCCAGCGGACGCCATACCAAAACTTGTTTCAATGGACGTAACTAGCCTCTATACGAACATACCAAAGAGGAGGAAATCCACACAGTATGCAGCCGAGCATACGAAAGAGTCTACGTTAACAAACCTTCTGGCATACATCCCAACAACACTACTGGAACACTGATCGCTAAGGCTACTCGTTCCAGATCGCTTGAAAAAACTTCCTCCAAATATATGGCTCAGCCATGGGCACAAAGTTGGAAGTGGCATTTGGTAGAAACAAAAATCCTAATCCAAAGCGCATTTCAACCACTCGTAAGGAAACGATATGTAGACAACATATCAGTTTCACTCTGGACTATAAACAGAATAGAAATAGTAGAGTTCATTAAACAATCAAATAACTAACACCCGACAATAAAATTTGTAGCTGAAGTGGAAACAATATTCCTGCAAACTAACATTCCTAAAGCGAAAGATTACAAAAAGACTCCGATCTTGATGTGTGAGCACACTCCAAGCCTACTGAGACATTTCAATATATACATGTCACTTCACTCCACCCGCCAGGAGTTAAACGAGGTTTCATCGAAGGAGAGGCACGAATAGTTTTAAGAGCAAACTCCTTCAGGTCACACCTGAAGGAGTTTATTGAGAGAGGTTATCCAAAACAATTTACTCTAACAAGCCTCTCTGAAGTGAAATTTGAAGAGAGGAAACTAGTCCTCCATCCAAAAACCGAGGGAAAATAAATGAATGTTGCCTTTTGTTGCACAATATCAACCATCGAAGATGTTTAATTCTGCCCTCGATGATCATTGTCCTTGGCGTGAAAAGCGAATTAAACACACCACTCAGCCCCCCTGGATGATCAGTGCAGTTATTGAGAAATTGCACTTTCGTGATCACCTATTGAAGGTGGCAAGGAAATCGGACAATAGTGCTGACTGGGCAAATTATCGAGAGGCGAGAAACAAGGCTGTTTCTGCCTTGCGCTCAGCAAAGCGTGAGTTTTACAAGAATGCATTTGAAGAAAAATCGAAACAACCCTAAAGCAACGTGGAATACAATCAAAACGTTGATTGGTTCCGGAAAGTTAAATAAAGGGATTAGTAAGCTTCAATCAGATGGCATGGCTGTTGAAAATGCTACAGAAATTGCGGAGAAGTTTAATTCATATTTTTCCTCAATTGCTGATAATTTGAGATCCGGACTCGGAAATACGCCATCAGACTTGTCCAAGTTGGTAAACTTTGTTGAGTCTTGCAAAGATCCGGATGTGGTTTTCTCTGTTCCAGACATAACCAATGCTCAGGTGCTTCAGATTATAAAGGGGATCAGTCCTCATAAGGCTGCAGGTATCGATAAAATCAGCGCCAGGTTTTTGCGTATTGCTGCTCCTATTTTAGCTCCAAGCATAGCAAGGCTTATCAACATGTCGTTTTCCACAGGCACGTTTCCTACTCGTTGGAAAACTGCTAGCGTGACACCACTGTTCAAACAGGGTGTGGCCAGTGATCCTTCTAATTATCGCCCAATTTCTGTGCTACCGGTGGTGTCAAAAGTAATCGAACGTCATATGCACAACTCTTTATATGCTTTCCTTATGGATAATAACTTGTTGTATTATAGACAGTCTGGGTTTCGTGGGATGTACAGTACCGAGACTTCTCTGATCAAGTTAGTTGACGACTTTTGTTCGGCTTAGATAATAATAGTGTTTGCGGCATGGTCCTGGTGGATTATCGAAAGGCTTTCGACATGGTGGACCATGAGCTATTGTTACGCAAGTTGGAGCTGTACGGTGTAGTCAACCGGGAGCTTGCCTGGTGTCACTCTTATTTGTTGGATAGGAAGCAAATGGTCCGTGTAAATGGGAGTGAGTCAAGCGAAGCTTTGATGTTGCATGGAGTCCCTCAGGGCAGTATTTTAGGTCCTTTATTTTTCATTTTATTTATCAACGATCTGCCCTTGTATACAAGTGCTCAGTTGGACCTTTACGCAGACGATACGACTGTCACCGCTTTTGCGGATGTGAAAAACTTAGCCAACTTAAGTTCATCACTAAATAAGTCTGTCTCTGAAATTCAATTATGGGCTTCAGCGAATAAGCTCCCATTAAATGAAGACAAGACTAAAGTACTCACGATCACTGGGAAAAGATGTGTGGCTAACATAAATAGAAGTGACATAGATGTTACCGTAAACGGAAAACAGCTCTGTAATGTGGACTGTGCTACCTTATTAGGCGTAGAAATTGACAGCAAATTGTCATTTAATGAACATATTGAGAAAGTATGTAAGAAGTTGGCCTCTAGAATCGCAATACTGCGGAAGATTCGAGCCTGCTTACCTCTTAAACAGCGACTTCACTTTTATAATAGCATTATTCGCCCTGTTATGTCTTACGCTAACGTTGTTTGGGCTAATTGCGATAAAGAGTCGGTTTATAGGGTCTTAAGATTGCAAAAACACGCGGCACGCGTTATTTCTAATGCCGACCGCATGACACCATCAGTTGCCCTGTTTAACAAGCTAGGTTGGATTCCGTTTTATGAGCAACATAAGATAGATAAATGCATAATAATGTATAAGCGAATTAATGGGTATTTACCGAATTATCTAAATAAACACTTAATTTTGAATAATGAGCGGCACTCCCGCAATACTAGATATTCTAGCATTAATGCCGTTTGTCCTAAATATAGAAGAGAATCAGAGGGAGGACGCTCTTTCGCTGTTTCGGCAACTAGACTGTGGAATAGTATTCCAATTGAAATTAGGAAACTAGAGTCTGTGGCATGTTTTAAAAAGACCATGTTTGCTAAGATTTTTAAGGAACAACAATGTTTGCATCATTTTATCATTTAATTATATTTCTTAAAATTGAATCTTGTCTTTTTTAATGTTTATATATTTTAGCTTACAATATTTTTAGGTTGTATATAGTTGTGTATTTTATGAGGGCCACAAGTTTATTAGCCTTTGGCTATTAAGTGCTACCCTCTTTAAATAAAGGTTTTACTTACTTACTTACTTACATCAATGCCAAAACTAAACGCCTCATGAAAAATGGCGTTTAATAGAACAACGACCACTACTCAGTGAAATCTATACAAGGATCCGCCCCTCATTTCATACAAAAGAGGGCTTTCGCTCATAGCCGGATATGCTCGTGAGAGCCAAGCTACGAAAAAAGACTAAAACACGTGCTTGGGAGTCATGCAGGTTTGTCAACCTCATTGCACTGGCTTTGTAATAGTGTTATGACAATCAGTTTTATTAATACAAGACCTCGAATTAACTAAATTTCCAATTGGAAAAATGGAATTTCAAACGATCACATATCAACGAAACAATAATAGTATTATTCTTTATCGATGGTACAGAATATTGTCGACCTGCCAGAAAAACGATTAAAAAACATAAATACCTATTAAAGACTTAGTGAATTCACCTTGCTTTTTGAATCAAAAAGCATAGCTTGTATGTAAACAACTCAGATTTGCTACACTAGAGAAAGGGATAGGCATACATAATTATTACACCAATACATGAATTTTTTCTTTCCTTAGAAGGCTGCAGGAATTGTTTATTTTTTGTAATCTTCAACCCCCCACCCCCCACCCCCTCAAAAGTCAAATGGTTTGCCCCTTAGGACTGTTTGCTTCACACTTCTAGTGTATGCTAGCATCATGTTGCTTATACTGAGAATTGTCCAAAAAGGTTAACAGACACGTACACAATTAAACAATTAATGTATCAAAGTTCATTCCGACATCTATCTGATTGTTATTGTAAAAGATCATAGGTTTACGTTGTTGTTGATTTTATTTTTTTGTTGTTGTTGTTGTTGTTTTTTTGGTTGTTATATTGCCACAGTCAGACAAAAAAATAGAAGTGTTGAAATTGAGAAGAGACTTAGAGTATGTGCCACACTGGAAAAGTGTACAATGGCAGAGAAGTCCCGCAGTATCACCCTGTGGATCGTCACCGAGTATTTCCACGACCTGGTGAGGGTTTGCGACAATGTCGCCACAGTGTCTATCGGTCGCCTCCCAATGAAAAAGAAAAAAAAGATCATCTTTGACAAGTTTGGAGAAGGGATGACAAAAAGGAGATGCAGGCAGAGATGGAAAAGCTGAAAATCTGTTCCTATGTAGCCAAATTTTGCAAGAAGAGCCCCTCCTTTTCTATTGAAGAGGGTCGGAAAGGGGGTTTTTCGTGAACTGTAAATGCCGATTTTTAATTGCCGTGAATCGTGATTTAACGAAATTATTTCCCGTGATCCGTGAACGAAAGTACTCTCGTGATTCGTGAAAGTAATTAATTTATTTCTCGAGATTCGTAAACTCGGTCTGTAATTAGCTCATTTTCCGTGAAATTTCTCGAATGTCCAGGAATGAGCCACCTTAATTAAGCCAACGAGGCAGCTCAGTGCCACCCAGAAAGACCAAATGAGAGAATGGGCTTCTGACAATGGAAGGGTCGTCCGTCAGCGCAGCGTGCGTCAGGAGACCACAAAGTTTAAAGCCGGGACACTTCAGGCGCAATCCATTCAACCATATTTCCGGGCTGAGGTTCGAAAATTTCTTGCAGTCGAATGGATCGTTACAGGCCCGTTTCTCGAAAGCTCCGGAAACTTTTGGGACCGTAAAGCCATAGCCAAATCCCTAATCTTACCATTACAGAGCTGTATTATTCACATAATCTTTAGATGAACAGAGGTTCCCTCATACAAGAAGTTTCAGGCACACACACTTCTTCGTTTTTAGATACAGATAAACTAAAAATGGCTTTAAGGGCCCGAAAAGTTTCCGGGCCTTTTGAGAAACAGGCCCCTTGTCCGAACGGTCTCTTTCCATTCCACTCCCAAAACTACTTTCGCGCTCATTTAAAATGAAAGATGTAGCATCATTGTTGCTCGTATTAAAGCTAAATGACGATTTCGACGGT
>JAHPZR010004864.1:12500-21424 GCA_019787425.1 Platygyra sinensis
CAAGATCGGAAAGATCTTGTTGGAAAATGACTTTCTTTGTGCCGTGGAATATCTCCAATTTGACAAACTCGATGACTATGCCAGCAATAAAATCTGCAGTGAAATCAACAAAGAAATCATTCAAGATGAAGACTTCAAAGCCCTCATGACAAAGCATGAGATCGAAAACGAATGTCAGTATCTTTTTGTCGGCGCCTTGATCGGCTTCGAAAAAAAGCAGATGGCTGCAGACATTTTCGCTTCCAATTGAAAAGAAGCAGCACTAAGGCAATATGGAGCAACAGTTGCAATGCGAAGAGGCTGAAAAAATCTTGAGCTGGCGTGACATTCGTCCGGCGATCTACAAGTATCACGGTATTGAACATCTCGGGACAAACGACTACGGCAGGCCAATAAGCGTGATCACTCTTGAATCAAAAGAAAGTGTGAAGATGTACTATGCACCTGCGTCTTTGTATTGGGATCTGAAAAATCGCCAATCAGAAACGAACTTCATGAAATATGAAGGGACGCAAACTTCCGAAAGGGGCTATGATTATCCCGTGTTCAAATTCGCAAAATGAACGAAAGATTATTGCTGACATTTTTTGAAATGAGTTGGATTTGCGCCGTGGAAAAAAAACAAAAACAAAAAAAAGATCGCAAATTTAACAAAGAATTTTTTATTGCCAATTGAAAGAAAAAACTGAATGAATATTATGGCTGAACAAAACGACCTCGTGATGGCAAAAGTCATGAACCTGCTACAAGCTGAGCCTGCAAGTTCGCCTGCGCCTGGCCCTGATATTCCAGCCTTCCGTTAGCAGCTTGCGATTCTGGTTTCCACAGGCAAATGCAAAGAAGCAATCAGTGTGAATCTGACACACGATCAGGTGAAGCGGTTGGAAGACAAAAACGTCATGAGGCACTACAAAAGATACGATACCTACGTTGGCGGCAAGACAACCGAAACCTTGATTGAAAGCTTTCTGTCGTTTTCCGTGAAAGCACTCAGCATGGCGGTCAGAATAAAGATTCCGACCCTCTGCAGAATGAGCTGAAAAACGATTACATCATCACAAAAGAGCTGTCTGATCTGTCTGGTGCGATTGCGCTGAGATGCGGCCGCCTGCTCACAGTTGTCAACGCGTTTCTGATCACCGCAAAACATGTCGATTTCAACTCTGAAGAGCCACACGAATCACATCGCCCTTCTCGTGATGCTGACGGCTATCCGCTTACTTGGGTTGATGAAGTCGGCTGAATAATTGGTGAATGTCGGCTGAATAATTGGTGAATATTGCTGACAAATTTCTAAACATTGCTGGCAAATTTCTCAATTGAATAAATTCATTTATGTATGTCATGGCTGATTCAGAATCTCGACAACCTGTTGACACGACTCAACAAGTGAATTCAAAAACCCCAACCACAAGACTGAAAAACCCTAAACGGGTAGCTGCCGGCAAAGCTATCGCTGAGAAAACAAAACAGGCACGCGAGGCGCAGAAAAAGGCTTTGGCCGAAGCTCAGTTCATCATTGCAAGCAATCAGCTCAAACAAGCTGCGCCTCAAGTGGCCGACACTCCTGCGCCACCTGTTGAAAGCGAAAGAACCAAAAACGTTCTGACAACTACACAATGGCTAAGTGTCATCAGCATTTTCACTTCGTTGGCGGGGATCTACTACAAACGCGAAGAGATCAAAAGCTTTTTGGCCAAAAAGCCGCCTCAGACCACCCCCCCCCCCCCCCCGTCCCCACCTGTTGATACCGTGCCTCGGGCGCCCCTGCCATCGCCTGCTGGCATCCGTTCGATGGATTAAAAACAAATTAAACTTTCATTCAGAAATAAATATGGCGCCAAAAGTTGACATCCCACTTGCCTAAATCAAATCTGCTGCCGTCGGTGGAATAGCTATGGTCTGGGTTAACTTCACACTGAAGGCTTTCAAAATGGCCTGGCATATCATTTCTACTTCGCCAGAAGAAGAAACTTGTGAAGCCGACCCCTGTCCCGAAGAATTTCAAGAGCCTTCTTATGATAAATTGGAAGAATAAACGAATTGAAAAAATAAACTTTTGTTACATCAAACATGTCTGACAACAACAAGCTCGTGAAAACAATCATGGACGGCGCAACTCTAACCGGCTTGGTCGCTGGCATCGGCTGGATTGCAAAAAAGGTCGTGAAAGAAAACTTCACCGCAGACCCTAGCTCCAACATCATAAACTACGCCAAATTCACCGCTGTCATGGTTGGCAGCATCGCGCTGAAACAGTATCTCCAGGACCAGAAGATTCTTCCTGATTCCGTTTGAAAAAATAACTTCTATAAAATGGCCAGCATTGCGATAATGATCGGTGGGGCTCTAATTAATGCCGCAGCTTTCTCTGGCGGCAACTATCTTGCAAAATATTTGAGTGGTGATGAAAAGGCTGCGTTAGAAGAAAAAACGCGTCATGACAAAGCCCTCGAAAAATATCAAGAGGCGATGGCAAATTACACGTGCGAGCGCACGCAGCTCCTTGACTGGATTGAAACTAACAGAGAAATCAAAGATCAGGCAAAGCAGAACTTCACGAATACTGATTACGCGTTGAAGCTCTACAACCAGGTGCACCCCGACCAAAGATTGACTCTGCCCAAAGAGCCGAAGTTCTCGGACATGTATCAGCCAAGCGAGCTGCAGAAACAGGGCGAGCTTCTTTTTGTTGGCGGTAGCGAGCTCGCCCTTGGATACGCAGCTTTTCGTTTCCTTTGAACTTTTTTTTGCCACATAAATAAATGGAAGCCAAGCTCTCCAAAATCTACTACAGCCCCCAGGGCTACTGCAAAGGCACCTCTGCCGTCAAAAAATTAGCAGAGGCCGCAAAAGTTCATGAAGATGCTGCCAAAGAGTGGCTCATCAAGCAGGCTCTCTGGCAGATGTATCTTCCTGCCCCGCGACGCGTTCCTCGCCCGAAATTTGATGTGGCGACGCCCAACTCAGTCCACCAAGCGGACCTTCTTTTTCTGCCCCATGACAAGCTTCCTCTTGGAAAAAAAGATTTACAAATATGCGCTGACTGTTGTCGACGTCGCCAGCCGTTACAAAGAGGCTGAACCTCCGACCTCCAAAGACTCTGCCGAAGTTGCGAAGGCTTTCCAGTCGATTTACAAACGAAGTCCTTTGACTTGGCCTCATATCTCTCTGCAGGTTGATCCTGGCCGCGAGTTCAAGGGAAGCGTGACAAAAGAAATGGAAAACCACAAAACATATATTCGCCGCGGCGGCACTGAAATTCACAGAGATCAGACCATTGTCGAGCGTTTCAACCGCACGCTTGCCGAGCGCCTGTTTGGCCATCAGTATGCCGTTGAAATGCTTTCGCCTGAATGGCCGGCGATCAACTGCGTGGGTCAGGAGGCTTCCTGATGTTGTCAGTGCGTTGAACAATGAGGTCACCAGTCTCATCGACAAAAAACCTGCTGTTGCAATCAAAGAGAAAGCAGTCGCCTCAAAACCATCAACAAAATATTCGAGGCCTGTTGGATTGAAAGAAAAAAAAACCCTCTTGTCAATGTGAGATATTTGTATCAACCCGGCGAACTTGAAGGCGGGACAAAAAGGGCCACAGACCCCATCTGGTCTTTGAAAGTCCACCAGACTGAAAGAAATGTTACAATAAGCACTTAATGACTGGCCCCTCGGGAAACAGTGAGTTTTGTTTCCCCGAGACCCTCAATGTTCCCCGAGGCGAAGCCGAGGGGAACATTGAGGTCGAGGGGAAACAAAACTCACTGTTTCCCGAGGGGCCAGTCATTAAGTGTTTTGTTATACCTTCCGACTCAAATATAGAAAAAGCTCCGAAAAAAAGTGATTCGCTTGACGCCATTGCATACACTGGCCGCACTCGCAAAATTGAGCGACTGCCAAAACCAACCTGTCCTATCGAAAAATCACGATAACAGTCTTTTTCTTTGCAGCTAACAAAAAATATAGACAGTACTAAAGTTACTTTGGCGTCTTCTAATGCTTTACTCAAGCATTTTGAGTTTGATTTGATCAGGAGCAGCATATTTTGTTGTAAATTACACAAATACTTTCCTACCTGGCGACGGCGATCGACGACCGAGTTGACGAACGTGGGCAACCCATTTTTGGCGCCAAGCCAAAAGCTTGGAGGCACAAAACGTTCATATTTTCTCTTTTGTTAATCTGCACGATATGTTTTTGCGACTATAAATCCCTTTTCTTGAATAATGAATGCCGTCTCTAATGAGAAACGTTGTCCTACTTCGATGGCTTTTCAACATCAGGCCGACTGGTACACAATATTTCCCGCGGTTTCAAGGTGCACAACTTGATCACGTGCGAGTCCAAAGTTCAAGGAGCTGTTTCCCTAGGGCGTCATTGAGTTTTGTTCGCCCTAGGGTGTCATTGAGTTTTGACCAATGGCACCTGACACGTTCTCCTCCAATCAGGAAACGTATTTGAGTTGGGAGGTATAACAAAACCTAAAGAGCCGGTTGTCTATTATTTGTCTGACGGGCCCAAGCGCGGCTTAATAATTCGTTCGTGAAGAGCTGTTGGTTGTGCCGCCTAATACACAGCTTCCGCCCGTTCGATTGCTCTGTGCCCGTATCTGTGCGTTGTATTCAAAGTTGCAAAGAACACCTTCTTTATGAAGGATACTGTTGCACCCTAGGCAGCTTCCAATACTTATATGTTTTTACCTAGCCTTGAATCAGACACATTTCTGACAAAGAGCCAGAACTGAAAAATTAACGAAGTAGATAACAAAAAGAAGTTGAATATTAATGTAGCTTATAATCGCATTTTCCACTAATTTACTTGCCAAGTTGTTATAGACAGTTTGTTATTGGACAGTCCAATAAGCCAATCACATTCAAAATTGTAATTTAAATCAACCAATCACAACCTTCTTGTCGTTCTGTTAATGCAAATTTTTCCTTTGTTTCATAACTTGGCTATACATATTCTTTTTTTCAAGGAAATTGTAATTTTTATGATCAATTAGTAATAAGACTTCGTGTGGTCGAATCTGGTCTGTAATCATGCTCTTGATAAATAAATCGGACTCCCGCTGCTCGGTCGTCTTATTTGCTACGTCACGGTTAAATGGGTCTGAAAAGTTTAGCTAAAATTTCAATTTTGTTGTTTGTAATCCGTGTCAATCTTCTCCATCCTTAACCATCCTTGTTCCTTTGTGGTTTATTATTATCTCTTTCGTGTTTTTCACTTTTTAAAGCATTATTTTTAGGTTTCCTTCAATATAAAGGTAAATTTCTCGATGGTCAAAATGCCTCAAAATATCGTGACAGAGCCCCTTTAATTATCACTGGAATGATTACAGAACGTATTGGACTCCACTTAGTCCTGTTAAAATTACTTATTGCCTCAGTTGTTTTGAATTCATTTCCATTTTTTCTTGTCCTTGTGAGTTTTGAATCCTTCTCTTCTTCTGTTTCTTTTTCATGTTTTTTTGTTCATTTTGTACCAATAATTCTTTGTGAGATCAATAGAGCTCAAATAATAACGAATGTAATTAATTTATTCATTCCATATTTCCTTTATATCTTGGTCAAAGCGTGAACAATTTCACAATACCCCCTCCCTTTTAATAGAGGGCGTTAATCACTGTTGTCGAAATAAGTTATAACAAACAAAATATAAAATAATCTCTCCTGTTCTGTTGAGTTTCTGTTGCGTGTATGTGTTGGCAGTGATTTGTAGAATTCAAGGTAATTAGCATGCAACGTCCATGCGGAATCACGAATATAAATATTGTTAATAATTAATAATCTTGCAGCACTACTGATAAATGGTTCATGGAAGAGTATTAAGAATGAAATTTCCGGTTCTTTCCAAACTATTCTCATTTGACTGTTGGTATGAAAAGAACTATTTTCTTGCTACGAAAAACGAGTAATGATAGTTAATTGTACTGTCACTGGTAATTAAATGTTCTAAAGTGCTAATATTATCCCTGAAAAATTCATAATTTTCAAGGAAAATTTTGAAATATTAAGGGGAAGGGTAAATTTGAATTTGAGTCGTTTACGAGCTTTAATTTCTCCATAAAGTTAAACACAGTTGATGGACAACAACTTTAAACACTTTTCGTATCTTGCTGTCGCTGTTTGATTTGGAAAGCCCTTTTTCCCTTTTTCCCTTTTTCCCCTCCTTCGTGTATTGATAGATTTTCCCAAATGAAAACATCTGGTACCAGGTGATCAATAACGGGCCTAGTTCAGTATTGATTTTGTTTGCTCTAGGTTAAAAGTTTTAAACCAAAACCCCTTGGGGTTGCCAGGGATCAATTTTGAGCGCTGAAAAAAATTAAGATTATTCCGCGGTGGAAAACCTAATTTAGGGCTGGAAGTCTTTTTAATAGATTATTGATAATCGAGGACCGGCGAGTAGCTTTCAGCGGAAAATTTCTGTTGCCACGTTGATTTTGGCTTCGGCTGTCCACTTAACGCGCGACGGTAATATTTGCGGAAGAATTGAGAACGATATCTAACTTATAAGAGGGATTACCTATAGAGCACCTATATTGCCGATGTATTCACTCTCTTACCTTGATAATCTCTTATTTTTACTCAGAAGCTCATCCCAGCTGGTAAATTTTAATGCGAGACTGTTCTTGGCAGACTCGATTATAAGCCGCCCCTCTGGAAAATTAACCCCAGGGAATTAGCAGAGTTAGCTTGCACGGGCGCAGGGAATCATTCATTTGTACCCTTCACTCGCTACCAGCTCCCGCTCCCGCCCTTTTGCTCACTCTCAGTCTCCCAATCGCTCTTTTCGCTAGGAGAAAAACAAAAAAAGTTTGTGGAGGAGACTGAACCGAACATATGCATGTGCACAATCATGGAATTTTATTCATTAAAGTCCTTCACGTCTTTACCTTTATTTTCTAGTATACACCATCGATACTGACGTAAACATAAAATAACCTTATGTTATGATAGGTTAGAATAATTCCTGTACTCCTAAATCATCACAAGAGAAAAGACACAGAGTGCATTCACGGATGTTTTAATCCGCAACAACCAAGCATAAGATCCGCATGTTATAAACTGATCTTCATTATCGCACTTTTACAGATTGGTTGACGAATAGACAAGGATGTGCTGAAACGCAGTTTTAAACTTTGGATGTGTAAGCAAATGCATACCGCCGTTGCGGTGGAGCAAGTTGGGAAATCGTAGGGAGGTAGTTTGGAAATATTTGTGATAAATTGTTTTGATTTTTCTCACAGGTTAATTTATAACTCATCTTTGTGCTTTTGTTTCAATAGAAAGCACACCAAATGTAAAAAAAAAAATATATGATTTTTGCTCGTCAAGATCGTTGTTGCGGCAAGTAACGTCAAAAAACTCGCCAATCGATGGAAAAAGTAAGCCCGAATGATCAGGGATTGCAAAATATAGCTGGATAAAGCAAAGAATGCTGTAATAAATGAGCAAATTTGACTTGACACCACCAGCCTGCGGTTAAGCCACGGTTCCCATGGCAACATTGCTTATGGGAACATAAAATAACGTCGACAAAAACTAACACATCTTAATTTCTGTGAGGGGTAAATATGCAGCTTTTTTTAACTGTTTTTTTTTACGATTATTTTACAAAAAGAGACATTACTTACAATATTATCTTACTACTACATACAATACTAACGCTTTTTACAATACTAGAATTACTTACAATACTTATACTACTAGTATCTCTTTAAGTTTGTTTTCCATTATGACCTTGAAGAGTAATTCATAGAAAGCTTTAGCCGACTGAGATATTTTGTTCGACTATTTCCCTTTCTACTTTCGGAGGATCAGTTAAGCGGCATTTTCAGCACAAACATTTCACGAGCAGTTTTGGCCATGAGGTTCGCCGAAGTAAGGTTGTGTTCCTTTATTAAAGAGGTTCTGAATTAAGAAATGATTTTTTCCATACATTAGGGATCGCAGCGAGGATACCATTCATTATAAGTTAGAAAGTTCACTACTGACAAACCATATCTGGTATCAATAAAATGTTTCCTCTTTCGTTTAAAAGATAGTGAATTTTAGCGGCCCCTTTTCTATGCCATGACGAGTAAAAAATCTGGTTTCCCATCTATTGTTATGAAACGGTTGTTCCAAATAGTTTCATGTTGATATTCCATAGCCGCGGAGGGGTTCGTAGAGTGTAACTGATGCCAAACAGTCAGTATATCTCTGTAAATGCTTGGCACATGTGAGGTCAAATTTAAGTCGTGCCGGCGTGCCAAAATTACATTCGAAGATAAATGGACCCCCGTATTGAGCTGTAACAGAGGCGAAGACGGAGCACCATTTACTACCGTCAGCTTCATAAAAGCGTTTGACCCAGGATGCTTTAAGGGTTTATCCGTTATGGTGAAGCCAACGATATTGAGACCACCTTTGTCCACAGGAAGTAATATTGTTTGACGTTTTACGTTGTCGGGCTTGAAGTTTCAGATGAATTTCAAGCAAATATCACTAACTTTCGGAGCCACTTTAAGAAGGGACGTATTATAATCTAACTTAGAAACTGCGATTGTCTTAACAATACAAATTCTTACTATGAGAGTTAAATTCCTAGTCGTCCATTGATTTAAAATGTTCTTTAGCGTTAGAAGCTTCTCTTCGAAGTTGATTTTGTCACTAGTGGTGGAGTCATGGGTGAAAGCGCGAAAGCGACACCTAGCGCAAATACATATTCTTCCGACCAAGCGATGTTAAATGGAGCGGGTTTACCCAAGCGGCGTTTTAGGCTTCCAAGCCACATTCCTTCTGTTTTCGAGAAATTTATTTTCAGACCTGAGCATGTACCAATATCATTTAAAAGACTGAAGAGGTGACTGGCCGAACGCTCATCCTTTATAAACGCTGCAAGATCATCTGCATACATACTTAGTTTTGATTCGGTGTCGT
>JAHPZR010004865.1:0-13933 GCA_019787425.1 Platygyra sinensis
TGTGGAAGAAGTTCAGGCTTGGAAATTTGTTAATAAATAACTGATACCGTCATTCCGCTTTGGTTTTGGAAAATTCTTAAATCCTCTTATAAAAGCTCAGATAGGTCTTTTTTTTCCCCTTAAATTTACGTGTAAGAATATTTGTTAAGAACATCAAAGCTGAAATTTACGAAATTCCGAGAACATTTGTAAGAATAAACTCAAGGTTAGGGTTTGGGAAAGCATAGCTAGTATTTATTAATATTTTGGGTCGAAAATCTTTTTACTGATCAAACCGAATAAAAATTTTTCCTTTCTACAAGACGGAAAACTTAACTTTTCTGCAATAAGTTACTGTGTGCCAGATCAGGCTTTATTAGCTGCTGTCTGACTTCAAAATGAAAGTCATAACAGGACAACGCATGATATCTGATATTTTGTTGGCATAGTCAGTCCACTTTCTTTTCCTTTCGATTCAGCCTAAAAACAGCAGAAAAATATGAATTAATAGTCATGCTGGGCCGAGAAAGAATATTCCGAGTAAAAAGGAGTGTATGAATCTTTGATCTCATGGCTATACATGTTTGTCACTTTTACTGTCGTCTTTTCTTTCTTTATGTAAATATTTTAGGTTGGTACAGGAAATATGAATGAAACAATGACTCCTTGTTAAAAGAATGAAGAAGAAAAACAAAAGTTTTGAGTCGTTCTTTCTTGACGTTCACCTTGCTTCTTCACTCTTCTATTTTCTGCTTCTTCATTTATTTTCAGCAGTCATGAATATCTGTACGTATGTGAAGAATATGATAGCTTTTAAGAAGAAAGAAGAATAATTGCTACCCGCAGTTTGCGGTGTAAGGTTACTCCGCCCTTTATGCGTCTGATCATAACACGTATAGTTGCCAAAGAAACTAATAACATGATTTTGCACCAGATGTTTGGGTTATTACGCAACCAACCTCCCTTCCATGGAGGACGAGCGAAAGCAGCCGGTGCGTGAGCGATGTTGGTGTCTTTTGAAGGGACGCAGCAAACAAACAAAGCGAAATCTTGTAGTTAAGAGCTGCGATACTGAAAAATGTGTCAGTATTTGGAGAGTTCTGAGGCAATTTAGAAAAAAGTACGACTCGCGCAGTTTAAATGTGTTCTCGAACTGGTATTACATTTAATTTCTATAGGTTAACTAGCTAATTAAACGAGTAGCAATTTTTGAAAAGATCTCCCCTCATTAACGATGCATGATATTCTGATTCTACTTTGTGACTCCACACGAGCTAACTTGACTTTTGAGGGGGAGTTTGGGAGATTTTCAGTGCTAAGAATTTTTATCCCCACAAACCAGCAAGGCTGATATATTTTTTTTTTCAGTGAAATAGTAGAGCAAGAATTTTCTGGGGAGATTATCTACAGCAGGATTTTTTTTTCGCTTCAGTAAGGAGAAGAACAGCATTGCCTATTTCAAAACAACAGAAATCCTATCCCAAAGATTCAATGGACTCCATTAATTTCATAAAAATGAGTCCCAGCGGACGCCATACCAAAACTTGTTTCAATGGACGTAACCAGCCTCTATACGAACATACCAAAGAGGAGGAAATCCACACAGTATGCAGCCGAGCATACGAAACAGTCTACGTTAACAAACCTTCTGGCATACATCCCAACAACACTACTGGAACAATCGCTAAGGCTACTCGTTCCAGATCGCTTGAAAAAACTACCTCCAAATATATGGCTCAGCCATGGGCACAAAGTTGGAAGTGGCATTTGGTAGAAACAAAAATCCTAATCCAAAGCGCATTTCAACCACTCGTAAGGAAACGATATGTAGACAACATATCAGTTTCACTCTGGACTATAAACAGAATAGAAATACATGTAGTAGAGTTCATTAAACAATCAAATAACTAACACCCGACAATAAAATTTGTAGCTGAAGTGGAAACAATATTCCTGCAAACTAACATTCCTAAAGCGAAAGATTACAAAAAGACTCAGTTCTTGATGTGTGAGCACACTCCAAGCCTACTGAGACATTTCAATATATACATGTCACTTCACTCCACCCGCCAGGAGTTAAACGAGGTTTCATCAAAGGAGAGGCACGAATAGTTTTAAGAGCAAACTCCTTCAGGTCACACCTGAAGGAGTTTATTGAGAGAGGTTATCCAAAACAATTTACTCTGACAAGCCTCTCTGAAGTGAAATTTGAAGAGAGGAAACTAGTCCTCCATCCAAAAACCGAGGGAAAATAAATGAATGTTGCCTTTTGTTGCACAATATCAACCATCAATGCCAAAACTAAACGCCTCATGAAAAATGTTATTTCTGACGTGTGAGCTAGCGAATAAGGCTGAAATAACTATTTTGTCGGCACGAGATACAACAAGGGCCTGGGTTCCAGGCCGGGGCATCATGGGTAGAAATGTAGGGTATATAAGACCGGGTATAACACGTGGTTGTCATCTAGGCTTCAGAACCAACCGCGTTCTTTTCGTTTCGTTTTGTTTAATTTTAATATATATTTTTTCTTGTTTAGTTCTTTCTTTTTCAGGTACTATGCATCCAGTCCGGTAGGATCGGCTGTTCTAATTTCATTTTTGTAAAGCCTTCGTAGGATGGGCTTCAAATCATTTGGAGCTTGAGCCTTGGTTCCTACCCAGATTTCCTGCACATTTTTTTTCCCCAAAGGGGTTTTTTTGTGGCAGGTTTTTTCTGGCCTCCGTTCAAACCGCATTTGCTTTGTTAGCGGTTGCTCAGCTCAACTAGGCTTTTGTTCGTTTTCTTCTTTTTTTTGTTCTTTAGGTTTATATTGTAATTTATTTACATTGTACGTAGGAGTTGTTGATCCCCAGCCTTAGTGGCAGACTAACTGGCACAAAGCTTGAGAGCTGATATGGAGATGTAGGCCAAGATGGCCTGTTTATGTTATAGTTTGATGTAATATCTGAGTTGATGTTCCCCATCCTAAGTGGCAGTGTAACTGCCTTAAAGCTTGAGAGCTAATATGGGGATGTAGGTCAAGATTGCCTGTTTATGTTATAGTTTGATGTAATGTCTGAGTTGATGATCCCCAGCCTAACTGGCAGCCTAACTGGCACAATGTTGTAATGAGAACTGTTTTGGGGAAGTCGGACCAAGATGACATGTTTATCTTACAGTCGAATGCAATGTCGGAGCTGATGTCCTCCAGCCTAACTGGTATCAAGACTGTTGAGTGCTTATCCAGTGAAAGGCCAAGTATTTTATGCATTCAGTAATAAGAGTGTTGTAGCTTACCAGCCTTACTGGCACCAGCAAATGACTTATAAGTGTGGAGATTGCTTTATCTTTGTTAGCTTTTCTAGGTTAAGTGATCATGTTATGTCGGAGTTGATGTTCTCCAGCCTAACTGGCAGCCTAACTGACATAAACCTTGAGAGCTGATATGGAGATGTGGCCAAGATGGCTTGTTTATATTATAGTTTAATGACACAATATAGTTATAGTTTAATGACACAACTGGCACAAAGATTGTAACGAGAGCTCTTTTAGAGAAGTAGACCAAGAGGGCATGTTTATCTTAAAGTCAAATGCAGTGTCGGAGCTGATGTCCTACAGCCTAACTGGTGCCAAGACTGCCGAGTGCTTATCCGTAGAAATAAGTCAAATATTTGGTTTATTCAGTAATAAGAGTGTTGTAGCTCACCAGCCCTATTGGCACTATAGCAAATGACTTGTAAGTGTGGAGATTGCTTTATCCTTGCTTGCTTTTCTAGGTTAAGTCATGTAAATAGTAAATTGTTAGTTTTATACAGTGTTCGGGTTGGTTCTCGCCAAGCCGTCCCCGAATAAACTTAGTTTGGTTGAGCGATGCTGTGTTGTTATTTGTTGTGCACTGGAAAAGTGTACAATGGCAGAGAAGTCCCGCAGTATCACCCTGTGGATCGTCACCGAGTATTTCCACGACCTGGAGAGGGTTTGCGACAATGTCGCCACAGTGTCTATCGGTCGCCTCCCCAATGAAAAAGAAAAAAAAGATCATCTTTGACAAGTTTGGAGAAGGGATGACAAAAAAGGAGAGGCAGGCAGAGATGGAAAAGCTGAAAATCTGTTCCTATGTAGCCAAATTTTGCAAGAAGAGCCCCTCCTTTTCTATTGAACAGAAGTAGCACAAAGGCAACATGAAACTACAGAGAGACGCAAAAAGACATTGGTAAAATCTTTTTAGATGAAGACTTTATAACGTTAACCAAAAACGTTATGATGAAACACAAGATCGGAAAGATCTTGTTGGAAAATGACTTTCTTTGTGCCGTGGAATATCTCCAATTTGCCAAACTCGATGACTATGCCAGCAATAAAATCTACAGTGAAATCAACAAAGAAATCATTCAAGATGAAGACTTCAACGCCCTCATGGCAAAGCATGAGATCGAAAACGAATGTCAGTATCTTTTTGTCGGCGCCTTGATCGGCTTGGAAAAAAAGCAGATGGCTGCAGACATTTTCGCTTCCAATTGAAAAGAAGCAGCACTAAGGCAATATGGAGCAACAGTTGCAATTCGAAGAGGCTGAAAAAATCTTGAGCTGGCGTGACATTCGTCCGGGGATCTACAAGTATCACGGTATTGAACATCTCGGGACAAACGATTACGGCAGGCCAATAAGCGTGATCACTCTTGAATCAAAAGAAAGTGTGAAGATGTACTATGCACCTGCGTCTTTGTATTGGGATCTCAAAAATCGCCAATCAGAAACGAACTTCATAAAATATGAAGGGACGCAAACTTCCGAAAGGGGCTACGATTATCCCGTGTCCAAATTCGCAAAATGAACGAAAGATGAATGCTGACATTTTTTGAAATGAGGTGGATTTGCGCCGTGGAAAAAAAAAAAAACAAGAAAAGACCTCAAATTTAACAAAGAAATTGTTTTTTGCCAATAGAAAGAAAAAACTGAATGAATATTATGGCTGAACAAAACGACCTCGTGATGGCAAAAGTCATGAACCTGCTAGAAGCTGAGCCTGCAAGTTCGCCTGCGCCTGGCCCTAATATTCCAGCTCTCCGTGAGCAGCTTGCGATTCTGCTTTCCACAGGCAAATGCAAAGAAGCAATCGGTGTGAATCTTTCAAACGATCAGGTGAAGCGGTTGGAAGACAAAAACGTCATGAGGCACTACAAAAGATACGAGACCTACGTTGGCGGCAAGACAACCGAAAGCTTGATTGAAAGCTTTCTGTCGTTTTCCGTGAAAGCACTCAGCATGGCGGTCAGAATAAAAGATTTCGACGCTGTGTAGAATGAGCTGAAAAACGATTACATCACCACAAAAGAGCTGTCTGATCTGTCTGGTGCGATTGCGCTGAGATGCGGCCGCCTGCTCATAGTTGCCAACGCGTTTCTGATCACCGCAAAACATGTCAATTTCAACTCTGAAGAGCCACACGAATCACATCGCCCTTCTCGTGATGCTGACGGCTATCCGCTTACTTGGGTTGATGAAGTCGGCTGAATAAATGGTGAATGTCGGCTGAATAATTGGTGAATATTGCTGACAAATTTCTAAACATTGCTGGCAAATTTCTCAATTGAATAAATTCAGTTGTGTACGTCATGGCTGATTCAGAATCTCAGCAACCTGTTGACACGACTGAACAAGTGACTTAAAAACCCCAACCGCAAGACCGAAAAACCCTAAACGGGTAGCTGCCGGCAAAGCTATCGCTGAGAAAACAAAACAGGCACGCGAGGTGCAGAAAAAGGCTTTAGCCGAAGGTCAGTTCATCATTGCAAGCAATCAGCTCAAACAAGCTGCGCCTCAAGTGGCCGACACTCCTGCGCCACCTGTTGAAAGCGAAAGAACCAAAAACGTTCTGACAACTACACAATGGCTGAGTGTCATCAGCATTTTCGCTTCGTTGGCGGGGATCTACTACAAACGCGAAGAGATCAAAAGCTTTTTAGCCAAAAAGCCGCCTCAGACCCCCGCCCCCACCTGTTGATACCGTGCCTCGGGCGTCCCCGCCATCGCCTGTTGGCATTCGTTCGATGGATTAAAAATAAATTAAACTTTCATTCCGAAATAAATATGGCGCCAAAAGTTGACATCCCACTTGCCTTAATCAAATCTGCTGCCGTCGGTGTAATAGCTATGGCCTGGGTTAACTTCACACTGAAGGCTTTCAAAATGGCCTGGCATATCATTTCTACTTCGTCAGAAGAATGTGAAGCCGACCCCTGTCCCAAAGAATTTCAAGAGCCTTTTTATGATGAATTGGAAGAATAAACGAATTGAAAAAATAAATTTTTTGTTACATCAAACATGTCTGACAACAATAAGCTCGTGCAAACAATCATGGACTCTAACCGGCTTGGTCGCTGGCATCGGCTGGATTGCAAAAAAGGTCGTGAAAGAAACCTTCACCGCAGACCCCAGCTCCAACATCATAAACTACGCCAAATTCACCGCTCTCATGGCTGGCAGCATCGCGCTGAAACAGTATCTCCAGGACCAGAAGATTCTTCCTGATTCCGTTAAAAAAAATAACTTTTCTATAACATGGCCAGCATTGCGATAATGATCGGTGGGGCTCTAATTAATGCCGCAGCTTTCTCTGGCGGCAACTATCCTGCAAAATATTTGAGTGGTGATGAAAAGGCTGCGTTAAAAGAAAAATCGCGTCATGACAAAGCCCTCGAAAACTATCAAGAGGCGATGGCAAATTACACGTGCGAGCGCACGCAGCTCCTTGACTGGATTGAAACTAACAGAGAAATCAAAGATCAGGCAAAGCAGTACTTCACGAATACTGATTACGCGTTGAAGCTCTACAACCAGGCGCACCCCGACCAAAGATTGACTCTGCCCAAAGAGCCGAAGTTCTCGAGCTGCAGAAACAGGGCGAGCTTCTTTTTTTTGGCGGTAGCGAGCTCGCCCTTGGATACGCAGCTTTTCGTTTCCTTTGAACTTTTTTTTTGCCACATAAATAAATGGAAGCCAACCTCTCCAAAATCTACTACAGCCCCCAGGGCTACTGGAAAGGCACCTCTGCCGTCAAAAAAAATTAGCAGAGGCCGCAAAAGTTCATGAAGATGCTGCCAAACAGTGGCTCATCAAGCAGGCTCTCTGGCAGATGTATCTTCCTGCCCCGCGACGCGTTCCTCGCCCGAAATTTGATGTGGCGACGCCCAACTCAGTCCACCAAGCGGACCTTCTTTTTCTGCCCTATGACAAGCTTCCTCTTGGAAAAAAGATTTACAAATATGCGCTGACTGTTGTCGATGTCGCCAGCCGTTACAAAGAGGCTGAACCTCCGACCTCCAAAGACTCTGCCGATGTTGCGAAGGCTTTCCAGTCGATTTACAAAGAAGTCCTTTGACTCATATCTCATATCTCTCTGCAGGTTGATTCTGGCCGCGAGTCCATGGGAAGCGTGACAAAAGAAATGGAAAACCACAAAACATATATTCGCCGCGGCGACACAGAAATTCACAGAAATCAGGCCTTTGTCGAGAGTTTCAACCGCACGCTTGCCGAGCGCCTGTTTGGCCATCAGTATGCCGTGGAAATGTTTTTGCCTGAAATCCGGCGATCAACTGCGTGGGTCAGGAGGCTTCCTGATGTTGTCAGTTCGTTGAACAATGAGGTCACCAGTCTCATCGACAAAAAACCTGCTGTTGCAATCAAAGAGAAAGCAGTCGCCTCAAAACCATTAACAAAATATTCGAGGCCTGTTGGATTAAAAGAAAAAAAAATACCCTCTCTTGTCAATGTGAGATATTTTGTATCAACCCAGCGAACTTGAAGGCGGGACAAAAAGAGCCACAGACCCCATCTGGTCTTTGAAAGTCCACCAGATTGAAAGAAATGTTACAAAACCTAATGAGCCGGTTGTCTATTATTTGTCTGACGGGCCCAAGCGCGGCTTAATAATTCGTTCGTGAAGAGCTGTTGGTTGTGCCGCCTAATACACAGCTTCCGCCCGTTCGATTGCTCTGTGCCCGTATCTGTGCGTTGTATTCAACGTTGCAAAGAACACCTTCTTTATGAAGGATACTGTTGCACCCTAGGCAGCTTCCAATACTTATATGTTTTTACCTAGCCTTGAATCAGACACATTTCTGACAAAGAGCCAGAACTGAAAAATTAACGAAGTAGATAACAAAAAGAAGTTGAATATTAATGTAGCTTATAATCGCATTTTCCACTAATTTACTTGCCAAGTTGTTATAGACAGTTTGTTATTGGACAGTCCAATAGGCCAATCACATTCAAAATTGTAATTTAAATCAACCAATCACAACCTTCTTGTCGTTCTGTTAATGCAAATTTTTCCTTTGTTTCATAACTTGGCTATACATATTCTTTTTTTCAAGGAAATTGTAATTTTTATGATCAATTAGTAATAAGATTTCGTGTGGTCGAATCTGGTCTGTAATCATGCTCTTGATAAATAAATCGGACTCCCGCTGCTCGGTCGTCTTATTTGCTACGTCACGGTTAAATGGGTCTGAAAAGTTTAGCTAAAATTTCAATTTTGTTGTTTGTAATCCGTGTCAATCTTCTCCATCCTTAACCATCCTTGTTCCTTTGTGGTTTATTATTATCTCTTTCGTGTTTTTCACTTTTTAAAGCATTATTTTTAGGTTTCCTTCAATATAAAGGTAAATTTCTCGATGGTCAAAATGCCTCAAAATATCGTGACAGAGCCCCTTTAATTATCACTGGAATGATTACAGAACGTATTGGACTCCACTTAGTCCTGTTAAAATTACTTATTGCCTCAGTTGTTTTGAATTCATTTCCATTTCTTCTTGTCCTTGTGAGTTTTGAATCCTTCTCTTCTTCTTTTTTTTTTAATGTTTATTTGTTCATTTTGTATCAATAATTCTTTGTGAGATCAATAGAGCTCAAATAATAACGAATGTAATTAATTTATTCATTCCATATTTCCTTTATATCTTGGTCAAAGCGTGAACAATTTCACAATACCCCCTCCCTTTTAATAGAGGGCGTTAATCACTGTTGTCGAAATAAGTTATAACAAACAAAATATAAAATAATCTCTCCTGTTCTGTTGAGTTTCTGTTGCGTGTATGTGTTGGCAGTGATTTGTAGAATTCAAGGTAATTAGCATGCAACGTCCATGCGGAATCACGAATATAAATATTGTTAATAATTAATAATCTTGCATCACTACTGATAAATGGTTCATGGAAGAGTATTAAGAATGAAATTTCCGGTTCTTTCCAAACTATTCTCATTTGACTGTTGGTATGAAAAGAACTATTTTCTTGCTACGAAAAACGAGTAATGATAGTTAATTGTTCTGTCACTGGTAATTAAATGTTCTAAAGTGCTAATATTATCCCTGAAAAATTAATAATTTTCAAGGAAAATTTTGAAATATTAAGGGGAAGGGTAAATTTGAATTTGAGTCGTTTACGAGCTTTAATTTCTCCATAAAGTTAAACACAGTTGATGGACAACAACTTTAAACACTTTTCGTATCTTGCTGTCGCTGTTTGATTTGGAAAGCCCTTTTTCCCTTTTTCCCTTTTTCCCCTCCTTCGTGTATTGTTAGAGAATAAAAATGCAAGCTAAGGTGTATTTTATTAAGTGACTCATTCGTCATTAATTTGTTAAGGGAAAACTTGTTTTTGGTGTGGGTAACATAATCGTGTAATATTCCTGAGCATTAAAATAGGGTTACTGATTTCTCTATCTCACTACTGATCAAATAATAGTTTCACCTTACACTATGTTATGTAGTTTTTACCTTAGAAGGAAAACTTGAGTTTATTCATATTTGTCGAGCACCATCATTTTCGGGATTTTCCAGCTGTATTTACTCGGTTGCTATGGTTAGTTTCTCTTGGTGTTAGTTGAGATAATGAAATAAATGCGATGTCCAGTTTTTGGAAGCGCTCTTTCTGGAAATAATCATTTGTGAATCTATGGCCAATAACAATTTTGCTGTGTAATTTTTCAGCCAAACTTTCTTCGTTTAGTAGTCCTTTTTGGACATTGAAATATAGTTGTCATGAGGATGTCCCCCACATGCTCTGATGGTCATAATTAAACGTTATCTGAGTGATAATTGTTAGAACCCGGGTTTTACGTACGCAAGACATGCATTGGGAAGGAAAAAATTCCCAGTAAGAGAATCTCCTCTTTAGGGCATTTAAAATTGAACTTCATGCCCTGGAGCTTTGATTTTCATGCCTAGGATATGGCCTGTTTTCATGCCGGGCATGAACTTTCAGAAGTCACCTATGTTCGTGCCGGTCATGCCCTGTCCCAAATTTCATGCCCGGCATGTAAATTGAAATATAGCTGACAAATCTCCTCGATACTTGTGTGTGGGTAATGGTAGAGATTCATAGCAGGGGAAATTCATCTTCAGGGCACGAAAAGTTTGTGCAGAAGCTTTGAATGACAAAACATGGCTTCAAGAAAGATTTTCCGGCTCTTCCTCTGTTGGGAATTGTATTCAGCGAGTTGTAGGCTCAGGTCAGCTCAGACTCCAAATTTACGAACTATTTAATGAACTTACCACGTAATCCGGAACATACAACAAACGGCGAATCATAATGCCTAAAAACGATGAGGAAACTAGACTCAAATCTCCAAAAACATCAGCAAGGCTGACCTAAATTCTCAAATCCGGCAAGAAAATACAACAAAGATGAAAATCTGGAAAATTACGACAGCGAAGTTCAAATGCCCGCGCGAGCACATTCTGGGCCATGTTTGGCTAATTAAAATCACCTGAGATTAAGCGCGCGGACAAAACTGAGAGGTGAGTTTTAAACATCCTCCACGCAAATTTTTTCATGTTTATATTATTAATAAGTAATCATACGGTTTTTCTCGTTCAATTTGGAATTAATTTGCACTTGTGAGTTTTTCAAAAGCGAAATTGCACTCGCCGAAGCGGCTCGTGCAATTTCAGCTTTTTGAAAAACTCACGCGTGCAAATTAATTCCAAATTGAACTCGAAACCGTATGATTACCTATACTAAACAGGTGATTATAATTAGCCAATCATGGCTCAGAATGTGCTCGCGCGTACATTTCAACTTCACTGTCGTAATTTACCAAATTTTCATCTTTGTTGTGTGCTATTGCCGGGTTTGAGATTTTAGGTCAGCCTTGCTGCTGTTTTTGGACATTTGAGTCTAGTTTCTTCACCACTTTCAGGCATTATGATTCGCCGTTTATTGTACGTTCCGTAATGACGCGGTAAGTTCATTAAATAGTTCGTAAATTTGGGGTCTGAGCCTTCTACTCGCTGAATACAATTCTCCACAGAGCAGGTGCCGGAAGATCTTTCTTGAAGCCATTTTTTTGTCATTCGAAGCTTCTGCACAAACTTTTCATCATAATTTTACGTGATATCATTGTCTTAGAAAATTTAGGAATAGCACAGCGGATGAAAACCGACTTTAACATGCCTGGCATGTAGCATTCAGGTTTTCATGCCCTGCGTGCACTGTGGAATGATGCCGGCCATGGTTTCATGCCGGGCATGACAACTCCTGAATTCTACATGCCGGGCGTGACCCAGAGAATGGTACCCAGGCTTTACTCGGCAGGTTGTTACATTGCCCCGCCTCACTCCCTACAACGAAGGCATGAGAGTCACCCCAACATGCTGTATGACATTTTTTCCCAAGTGATCCTTCTAAAAAATCTCTTAGCGCAATTTTAGTAACAATTAGCATGATCCTGCATAGGCAATGCCCCAGAAGAGGGATTTTGCGTTAACAGTTACTGCGCTACTACCAAATTGCCCTGAGAATAAAAAGCAAGCCTCATTTGACACGAGATCAGAAGCAAATACTTCTCATGTGGCATTTGGATATGCCTGATAGACGCCATTCTCGCCTTTTGACATTCACTTGGTGTCTTTCATCGAGGTATGGCATTAAATCATTCCAAAACAATGCCCACACCATGAAAATAGTATAAAAATAAATAAATGTTTACTTTCTAAGCCGTTATCTCCTTTTTTGTCATCCCTTCTCCAAACTTGTCAAAGATGGTCTTTTTTTCTTTTTCATTGGGGAGGCGACCGATAGACAATGTGGCGACATTGTCGCAAACCCTCTCCAGGTCGTGGAAATACTCGGTGACGATCCACAGGGTGATACTGCGGGACTTCTCTGCCATTGTACACTTTTCCAGTGCACAACAAATAACAACACAGCATCGCTCAACCAAACTAAGTTTATTCGGGGACGGCTTGGCGAGAACCAACCCGAACACTGTATAAAACTAACAATTTACTATTTACATGACTTAACCTAGAAAAGCAAGCAAGGATAAAGCAATCTCCGCACTTACAAGTCATTTGCTATAGTGCCAATAGGGCTGGTGAGCTACAACACTCTTATTGCTGAATAAACCAAATATTTGACTTATTTCTACAGATAAGCACTCGGCAGTCTTGGTACCAGTTAGGCTGTAGGACATCAGCTCCGACACTGCATTTGACTTTAAGATAAACATGCCCTCTTGGTCTACTTCTCTAAAAGAGCTCTCGTTATAATCTTTGTGCCAGTTGTGTCATTAAACTATAACTATATTGTGTCATTAAACTATAATATAAACAAGCCATCTTGGCCACATCTCCATATCAGCTCTCAAGGTTTATGTCAGTTAGGCTGCCAGTTAGGCTGCCAGTTAGGCTGCCAGTTAGGCTGGAGAACATCAACTCCGACATAACATGATGACTTAACCTAGAAAAGCTAGCAAAGATAAAGCAATCTCCACACGTATAAGTCATTTGCTGGTGCCAGTAAGGCTGGTAAGCTACAACACTCTTATTACTGAATACATAAAATACTTGGCCTTTCACCGGATAAGCACTCAGCAGTCTTGATACCAGTTAGGCTGGAGGACATCAGCTCCGACATTGCATTCGACTGTAAGATAAACATGTCATCTTGGTCCGACTTCCCCAAAACAGTTCTCATTACAACATTGTGCCAGTTAGGCTGCCAGTTAGGCTGCCAGTTAGGCTGCCAGTTAGGCTGGGTAACATCAGTTCCGACATAACATCAGACTATAATATAAACAGGCAATCTTGACCTACATCCTCATATCAGTTCTCAAGCTTTGAGCCAGTTACACTGCCACTTAGGCTGGGGATCATCAACTCAGACATTACATCAAACTATAACATAAACAGGCAATCTTGACCTACATCCCCATATTAGCTCTCAAGCTTTAAGCCAGTTACACTGCCAGTTACACTGCCAGTTACACTGCCAGTTAGGCTGGGGAACATCAACTCAGATATTACATCAAACTATAACATAAACAGGCCATCATGGCCTACATCCCCATATCAGCTCTCAAGCTTTGTGCCAGTTAGGCTGCCAGTAAGGCTGGGGATCAACAACTCCTACGTACAATGTAAATAAATTACAATATAAACCAAAAGAACAAAAAAAGAAGAAACCGAACAAAAGCCTAGTTGAGCTGAGCAACCGCTAACAAAGCAAATGCGGTTTGAACGGAGGCCAGAAAAAACCTGCCACAAAAAAACCCCTTTGGGGAAAAAAAATGTGCAGGAAATCTGGGTAGGAACCAAGGCTCAAGCTCCAAATGATTTGAAGCCCATCCTACGAAGGCTTTACAAAAATGAAATTAGAACAGCCGATCCTACCGGACTGGATGCATAGTACCTGAAAAAGAAAGAACTAAATAAGAAAAAATATATATTAAAATTAAACAAAACGAAACGAAAAGAACGCAGTTGGTTCTGAAGCCTAGATGACAACCACGTGTTATACCCGGTCTTATATACCCCTACATTTCTACCCATGATGCCCCGGCCTGGAACCCAGGCCCTTGTTGTATCTCGTGCCGACAAAATAGTTATTTCAGCCTTATTCGCTAGCTCACACGTCAGAAATAACATTTTTCATGAGGCGTTTAGTTTTGGCATTGATGGTTGATA
>JAHPZR010004866.1:0-2500 GCA_019787425.1 Platygyra sinensis
CCAAAATCTGATTCGTCCCAAAAAAACACGTGAAAATTTGCTATTTAATAGCAAGTCTGTTCGGTTACATCTAGCTTCAGAGTCTCTAAAATCATGACTTACAAGAAGAAAGGTATTAATCGAAATTAAACAGCTGATTTTTACCGCCACTCTTTGTTGAAACTTTAACCGGAACTGGCCAGGTTAGTCATCTTCTTGTAAGATTTTTCTGGGTAAAAAAGCCTCAACCTCAGTATTTTTTTCTTGATATTACTAAACCAAGGGCTGAACTTTGCAGGGATATTAAGACTTTCCGATATAAAACGTGGGCATAGAAAATATAAGGTCTGAAAAACAGGCCATTTCTGGTTGCTTCCCTTATGCCTCAAATAGGTCCAAGTTGACATAACATTCACTGGCTAACGAAAAATTCCCATGAGTTGATTTGTTTACCCATAAAAGGCTAAGAATAAGGCATTACAAAGATAGTTTTCTTTTTGTCCAAAATTAATTGTACGATGCTAAAAGAGAGATTGAAAAGTGGCCAAAATTGCACTGAAAATCAGCCTCTGGGGACCCCTGAGGGGCTGATATCCAGAACTCGGCTGAAAAAAGTTAATTGAAGCTGAAACATTGGCATATTTCATAAGTCCATATAACAAGATTGTGTACCAATTTTAAGCGAAATCGGCCGACTCTCATTTCCAAGTCTGCCCCGGTCTCTCAGGCAGAAGCTCTTAAACCTTAGGTTAATAGCATCTTCCACTACCTTTGCAAGACCATTCAAGCAGGCCCGTTTCTGGAAATATATGCAACCATCATGGAAAGCCGTCTAGCCATCTATTTATTGTCATTGTGCTGTCAATTTAACATTTAAAAACCTTTCTTGGGTGGTTTTTGGGGGAATTTGCCAAAAATGTTTGCTTGTCACCTGCATGATGTGCATTCTTTGAAGCCAATAATAAACTCATCAATGGAAAAAGTAAATGGGAGCCTAGGATGGAAGCAGCTGGGAAGAAATCAGGCTTGGGTTTCATTTTTGTAGGTGCAGCCTCTGTGGTATTCCTGTCTCGTATATTTCTTTATGGGTCACTTTAAACTTAATGCAAAATAATGGTTAAGCTAGCTTTATTTACATAGGATTTATGATGAAAATTAAAAGCATAAAGTATAATAGAATAATTGATTATCATTTCAAACTTGAGGCACCAGTTAGGATACTTGCCTTGCACTATATGCGGACTCCCGAGGAAACAATTACTGCTGTGATCTCCTATTAAACGAACATTTTTGACATGAAATTAAGCACATTTCTGCCAAGAGGTCTCATTCATGTTATTCTGAATGTTAACTGATTCATCTAGGTCTCCCGTACAGCGATGTTATATCATTTTAGCATCTTAAAATATCCACACAACATCAGCTCGGGAGCTTGCGTCAGCTGGCTGGCCTCGCAGAAGAAAATATTGTTACCTTCGACGATTTTGCCGATAATTTAGCGAAGAAAAATAACTCATTGGTACATTATTTACTTTGAAACCCTGCATATCAGTTGATAGTTCAGATATCTTTGTAAAGGAACATTTCCGGCCAAATACTTTCTCATATTTCGAGGGTTTCGAGTATAATATGATCGGCAGGTCTTCCATAGGCCCACGCTATCGTTCACAAAATAATGGGTTTGAACCCACTGATCAATTTTATGCACATGTTAAGGACGGTGCCTAGTATTGTCATTGCGCATACGGTCAGCGCATCTCGAGATACTCGGATTTCCTATGGGTAGTGCTTATAATACAGGGATATTTTTGCGCGGTTTAAAACTATGCGGAAGAAGTAGAACTTGGCAAGTGCTCTTGGTATCCAAAAAGAAAATTGGGGGTAACCACGCATTTTTCAGAGATAATTAAGCTTCAATTGGGAAAAAACACAATACATTGCTTTGTATTTTAAAACTATTTACAAATATTGCTGATTAATTATCTTCGAAAAATGCGTGGTAACCCCCAATTTTCTTTTCGGATTTCAATAGCACTCGTTATGATTTGCTTTTCCCGCATATTCAGTGAACCGCGCAAAAATACCTTTGAATTAGTAGGCACCGTCCTTAAATGATTCATTTTCATCACCATTCAAACGTTTTAAACCATATCAAGATCATATTTTTGTGTTCGAATAGTTCATTGTTTTGTTCTCCAGGTATCGCCCAAGAAAGGGGCACAAAGCTTTCCTTTTCAATCGCGTTTTCAATTGAGCGATCTCGAAATTGTGCTTGTTTTTTGCGCCTTCCGACATGTAGTTTTTGAAAATCAAAGTATTTTTGGACACAATATTAACGGGTTATTATCTTGCTGCGGTCCGTTGATCGCTTTCTTTTAAATTCTTTGAGCAATTATCGGAGGAAAAACTTTTCTGGTGTCACATTTTAGCGGCCATTGAAACCTCACGGACAGGTTCACAGGTTCATGACGTCATCATCGGCCGCGCAATCGTATGCCTGCGCAAGCAGAATTGACCCCTC
>JAHPZR010004866.1:7500-18588 GCA_019787425.1 Platygyra sinensis
GAAGGTTGAAGGGCATGAAAATCTATAGAAAAAATTTAGCAAAAACAACACCAACAACAAAGAAAAAAAAAAAAAACAAGGAAAAAATACCAGAAAGGCATACCAATAGTATTCAGGGTAAAACGAAATCGGGGTTGACTTCGTTGATATTTTTTTTCCGCCATGGAAATTAATTCTGCATAAGTTATTTAAATCTTGATTTCTTAAAATCATGGGACCAAAGAAATTGGTAGAATCCACAGGCTGACACCAGGAGGTTTTGCTCTTCGTTCAGGTATAACGAAGGGGTTGATTTAATCAGATAACATTACCATTGTAATAAATATTATCAAACTTTGATAGATTTTACTCGATATGATACCACATCCTTGGTTCTGTCGGTTGCTGTATATTAGAAGATAAACACAAATATGCATAAATTCTTATTATTAATTGTATATATTAATGAAATTTCATAGTTGCTTTCAAAATAGAAGGCAATGTCATAAAAAAAAAAAATGAAAAAAAAAAAAAAAACTTTGGTCATGTATCTTGTTGTAAATAAAAAGTTAAAGAAAAACTATGTTGATGTTGCAAAATGAATTTTTCAATGTGTGGAACTGTTACTGATCCATGTCTCTCGAAGCATTTGCAAGCTGATACAGCCCCGGGGGCGCGGGGATACTTCCAGTTATGGTCTATATAGGTACACCGATGTATGTGCCGCGAGGTAGGGTAATGTTTTAGAGGTTCCTGATCCTTAAATAAGGAATAATTTTTGCTCCTGTTAGCATTGTGTACCCTGTGTGATCCTTAGATAGGGAACATACCAAGCTAAACGAAAAACATGATCTGTTGAAACTAAACTTCTGGTTAGCTTCCGTTGTTACCGCATGGAGACGTGGTCGAATCCCAATCCTGACAAAATGTTTTTTTTTCTTTTGTCTGATTATTTGCCTTATAAGAGAACGAGAAGTTACACAGGGGAAGCTGGAAGTCAATGTGTATATATGATTGAAGAAATTAGCTCTTTGCAGCCAAATGGCCCAGTTCGATATATCAATATTCTAGTATGGCTGAGGCTTTCAGGACAAATTTCTATACTTAATGTCTTTTTTGTGTGTCCAAGTCTCTTTTGGAAATTCAGAGACAAAAGCTTTGTAAAGTCCACTCATCCACCCTGCCCCCGAGCATTTGGTGAGCATTTGATACTCGGTAGTAGCTCCCCCTCATGAGGAATTTGCTCACAAAGGGCTGTCCTGGAGAGGGACATTTGACAATGTAGTCAAAGACAAAGAACTATACATGGGTACAGAAGCTTGCTTTGTTAATTCAACATCAAAAGGATTAAGAACGCAAAAGAAAATTCTTTTTTTTTCCTGAGATCGTTGCCTATGCATTGGCAACAAGATTGTATTTTATGACTGTATTTTTTTTTTTTTTTGATCGATTGTGTCTAGCTGGTATTCCACCAAATTCAAAGGCCTTGCATAGAATGCTATGGTAGTCAGGCGGACTAAGAACTTATGTCATTTTGAGCTTTAAAAAAGAAGGGAAGGGGGGAGGAGGAGGAGGAGGAGGAGGCAACTGACTCCAGCCTCCAAGAAAATAAAACTTCTAAGAGAGATGATGATCAAGATACACTAAAACAACAACGTGTCGATATTAAAGCAAGGGATCATGTATCTTATAGGGGGCGTCGACCGATATCTCGACCGATACTTCGGTCGATATATCGGTCGATACATCGGTCGATACTCGATCGAGTATAGGGCGATATATCGGTCGAGTGTCGATCGATGTATCGACCGACAATCCTATCGGTCGAAATACTTGGCGGTTCACCGATACTTGACCGATACTTGACCGATATTTGACCGATACTTGACCGTTACTTGACCGATACTTCACCGATATTTCACCGATATTTCACCGATGCTTCACCGATACTTTACATCGGTCGATACTCGACCGACACGCGGCCGGTAGATAAATGTTCTATTAACGTTCGATGTATCTACCGATAGATTGGTCGATACATCGGTCGATAGTATTTAGTGTTGGTCGACAGTAGCTAGTATCGGTCGATATATCGGTGGATAGTATCAGTCGATATATCGGTAGATAGTATCTAGTATCGGTCGATATATCGGTCGATACATCAAACAATATATCGACCGATATTTCGGTCGGCCGACAGATGTTTCGGTGGATATGTACAGGCTCATACAATTCGGCGAATACACACCAACACCATACAAGGTTGACAGTATATCGTTAAATCTGCCAACATGCCGATATAGTAGTGCACATCAGGGATACCTCACCGAGTATCGGTCGTTTATGAGGAAAGAAAACGTGAGAAAACCCAATTGCCCACAGCAATTGATTAATGCTGTTGTTGATGGATCCCGCTTTTAATTTTTCTTGTGAAAAATTAGCAAAATAGAATAGAAACAACAATCTCTCATTTTCGTTTATTTTTTTACTCTTCAGCAAACTTAATTAACAGTGGAAAATTAACAAAATAAAATAGAAAAAACAATCTCTCACTTTCTTTTATTTTTTACTCTTCAGCAGACTTAACACACAAACAATGAGATAATGTACTATCAATCTTAGTGCATTCTTATTGCTTATAATTTCTCGTAGCAATCTGATGGTCATCAAGACATGCTTAGGAAAGGCATAAACAATAAGAACATGCTGATATTGTTATACGTTTTGCTGTTGCTATGACCCATGGCACCCTCTCGACGCAATAAAGGAAATAGAAAGGCTAAATTTATTTTTACTAGACAATAATGTATGACAATTGCACCTGATTGCGGCAAGTGAATCAGGGATCTGGCGATTACTTCATAACCTACAACTGCTTTTTGAAAACTGAACATCCTGTTGCTTCAAAGTTGAAAGGTGCCTAGTCCTTTAATTTGGAATTTAGAACTGGGCCATAAATCCTATTACTTTCAGCTGGAAATTTAGATATACGGAAAAAGAAGTTCTTTACTTCTTTCCAAGAGCTCATTTCCTTGAAGTCGTTACAAATCAACGTGATCAGGTGGGCAATAATGATACTTTTCAGTTGGGCTACATATGAACTGAAATTAACGGTGCTAGGCCGTGCTAAGAAGTTGTTTTAGAATTGAAACAATATTTGAAATTTGCCACAAACCGAACATGTCACTGGATGTGACAGTTAATTTGTTAGTAAACAGGATCTAAAAGGGGAAAAGAAAAAAAAAGTTTCCCAAGGAAAGATTTACGTATTTTCCGTCTAAACATATGCCAAGTGACCTAGCCCGTTTGAAATTTCCACCATATGCAGGGCCCCCTTTAAACTGAAAGTAGTTAATAAAGCCAGCCCGCAATATTTTACAGAAAAACTGGTTTAAACCTGAGAAGATTATTGCATCATGAATTGTTATCTTTTTGAGGGTGTTCCCACATGTCTACCGAACAGTCTTCAATTGTATTATTATTTCCAGTATTTTTTTTCACATTTAATAAAGAGGTTAAGCTGACGTCTAGGGCAAGCGACAAACAACAGGCATGACCACGTGACAATATTGTTCTCCGTTGTCTTTAACTTAAAGAGGATTAGGTTTCACGATGATGAAAAATGTGACTGGGATTTTTTGTTGTGATGCATCAGTCGTGTGCTATCATATTATTTTTTTTTCAACATTAAACATTGCCTCGTGTTGACTTTTTACGGAAAATATTGGGAAAAAAATATCGGCAGAAAAAGTGCTTTTTAAATTAACATTGTAACGAAAATTATCACAATATAGTGGAGGAATGTACGCGAAGCGGCTAAGCAGCCTTTTTTCGTTTGACGTAAACATCGCACTTAACCAGTCTAACATTAACGAAACGAAAAGCAAATGTAACAGCTTTTTTGATCTAAACTGCTATGTGGTAAAGAACACAAGAAACTACTGGTTTTAAGCTACTGTTAACTAATCTTTTGTATTGTAAAAATCCTCTTCGGGGTAGAAAGGCAGCAGTTTTCCTTCTCCTTTCATCTTATTAGCTTGAGCCCAATACTCTTTCAAGGCCAACCGACAACTCTTTTCAATACATTTAACCGACGCTTTGCCGCTTTTTTCCGATTCCTGCTGTACAACTGTTTTGTACTTGTCAGGATCAATTATCTTTAACTCACATATTCCTATGTAGTCTCTTAAAGTGTTCCTAGGCACACCATATTCCCTCATTGCCTTGGCAAGGGAGGACTTCCTCTTCGCCAAGATGTCCAGGACACCTTCATACCTTTCGTGGATGCCACTAAGGTTGAGGCCTGTAATTAGTCCTTAGAAACAGAATGACATTAAATTAGTGGTGGTGGCTTGCTACAGTCTTGAGGGGTTAAGGACCTAAGAAGGACCCGACTTTTAAACTCTTTAGTACACTTCAAATACGATTTTCTACGGCCAAAACCATGATATGCAACATTTGCGACAACACAGAGGTTAACAAATAGCCAAACCAAACTGCAGAGTGTTTAAGGGGACTGGGCCCTAACAGTTTCAATAGCTTTTAACTCAAACTCTGCAGTATGACCCAACTTTTGTTCCGATTGAACATCTGTAGGAAAATGTTTTTCTTTTTCCAAAATAGTCGCCGTCTTACATTCGTTTAAAAAATATTTGGCTGTGGATGTGTTTCTCCCATATAAATTAAATAGGTTTTTGAAACCGATGGCGGGAGCAATATGCATACCCTTTATTTGAGCGCACTACTCTTACGTGAACCCATGCCATTTTGTGCGCGATGAAAAGCGGAAAAATTAACACTCTTTTGCCTGTTGTTTATCTTTCCGTACGTACACTTTAACGATTTTAAACCCGTGGGTACTCTTACCCAATCTTTTTTTTTTAACAATGTCTTCGGAAATACGAGAGGGGGTCGTTGCGATTTTCGGTTTTGCGGATTTGGCAAATTTTTGGTTCGGTTTTTCGGTTTTCGCTCTTAAAAATTGCGGTTTTTCGGTTTTGGTGTTTCTTGCGGTTTGCAGGTTTTCTCCAATTTGGCCTTTGGTTTTCGGTTTTTGTCAACAATGATGGCGGTTTTTCGGATTCTTCTGCCCAACTCATTTTACGGTTTTCTGGTTTTGCCAAGGAAGTCACACCTTGCAGTCACGCTAAAACTGTAATTCCAAGGGCCACTTACAGTTATGCATCAATCAATTCTAGCGGTGCCCATCCTACCCACCCCCCCCCCCCCCCCCCGGGCAACTGCGGGGCGTTTGCTCACGTTTTCAGTCCCGAAGGTGGGGCATTCGCAATTTTATCGCGGCCCGGGGGCTGAGGATTAGCGTACCCTGGGGCGACCCCCGGGCATTTGACACACATATTTTAGAAAGATGGACGAGTTTATCGGGAAGGACGCGGCCTTTGTCAAAGACTTGCTTATTCGTCAGGGACTAGAAAAACTTGTCGCTGTTTTCAAAGATTTGTTTTCTCAATTTTAGATAATTCTTCATTACTTGTAAGCATATAAATGTAAGCGAGTAGGTGAACTATATTTTGGTTATTACAAAACAATCACTGACGTGAACATTGCGAGAACAAGACTATTTCGCATTTCGCATTCAAAACTAGCCTGACTTTTTCGATGTTAAATGGCTTTCAAGTAGGTTTCACAGCAGTACGAATTCATCGATTAATAAAAAACTGCAGAAGTGTTGAAAGGCGACGATCTCGGGGGCCGGGCATTTGCCCTCTTTCTTCGTCCCCACCCCGGGGAATTTGCCCATTTTTCAGTTTTTAAAAAGAATGCTAATTCCCGGGGGTTGGCCGGGGAGGGGGGGGGGGGGGGGGTTGGGCACTGCTGGAATTGTCTGACGCATTAGAGGAATGCATGGTAAGCCTAGTCTCTTTAGCAGCCGTTATTTGGGTCGTTACTGCTGCCAAGCAGCCGGGAGGAGATACATGGGTTACATTTTGCTGGGTATGTGCCGCTGGCCTCTCAGAGTCACTACCCCATTAGAGTCTATTCTGTGGTCAATTATAGATTCCATCTCATGTATGTAATTTTCGCGATCCCAACTTAATCACTTTCTACTTAAGTATATACCTTATATTGAATAAAATGCACTTTACATTTTCACCCACAGAGCAAACATTCTGGTACGTTTGCTAGCCGTGAATATGAAGTACTGTCTTACTCCAAAAATCAGAAATGTGCGACCCCTTTCTAGTAACTCTATTGAAAATGGCCTTGCATACGGCTTTTATGCGGGAAATTTGAATTGACCAATCAGGACTTAGCAGGCGGGAAAAACCTAACTGTCCTCACGTCAATTTAAGTTGACAGAAAAAGCATTGAAATGAAGCAACTTTTCTCATTAGAGATTGCATTAAATATTCACGAAAGGGGATTTACAATTCTCAAAACCATATCACATTGCAAAAAGTGAAAAATATGAAACATTTTCTGTCTCCAAGCTTCTAGTTTGGTGCCAAAAATAGTACTTCGTCGATAGTTGCCATGTAGGATAATAGTTGTCTTATTCTGAACGAAATGTGCTGTTTGTCGTCAAGTTAAACCCGGAATTCTGTACTTAATAATTAAAAGATGCCAAAGCATCTTTACCATTGTCTTTATTTTAGCTAGCGACGAAGAAAAAGGCTATTTTCGTGTCGCTTCGGTAGGACAGCTAAGTTTTGACTACCGCACATACTGAAGGCTCAGCTGCCGTATGCAAGGGGAGCCCATGATAATCAATCTAGTCGTGAAAATGCGATCTCATCCAGCGGCACATCCCCGTTAGCGTCTGATAAGACAGTACCTCCCCCGCGGGCCAAGCAGTCCATGAAAAGCTCAAGTCAACATCAAAGCAAAAGACTGCGGACTATCGAGTTTCTATAGCTCAGTTGCGAGTTGTCTCCCCTTTTCGTCTCGGGAATAACCGGCTCACTCGCTCCGTTCACGTAGAATAAAAGCGAAGGAGAGACCATGTGGTTGTAAAATAAAGTAGTTTAGTTGTAAAATAGGGCTTTCATTGTTCCTGCACGAATGAAATTTCTGACAATGAAAATCAAATAACTTCATAATGTGGTGTCCTTTTAAAACAAAAATCACCTATAAAATGGCAATTTGTTTCTAGTCCCACATTTGCCATAGGTCTGCTGAGCCGATTTACATAAAAAGGAGCTTTTAGGCTACGATGTGTTTTGCACTAACAAGGGAATAACCAGAAAGAACTTCGGAAAGTAAAATAAGTTTATACATATAAAAATTAATAACAGAAAGAGAGATTTTGAAGACTACCAAAGCTTTCGGTTTTCGGTTTTGGACGAAATTTCTTGCGGTTTTGCGGTTTTCGGCGAGTTTTTGCGCGGTTTTTCGGTTTCTAATAGGCCCCTACGCCCCCCTCATACGACGAGCTCACATGTAGCAATTATGCAAAAGTTGTGCACAAGAACAGATTCTTTTAGTTTCTGCTTATAAGTCCCTTCTTAATATGAGTTAATTAGTGAAGAATAGTTATTTTGTGGTGGAATATAGCCTACCTCTAGACTTTTTTGGGGCAGGTTCCTTGATCTCTTCGACACTGTCATCACTCTGACGGTCTTCATTCTCGCTATCACGTCGAGCCACACTGTCCTTGTCTTTCTTTAAGGCACTTTGCACACGCTGGTTATCGGCCACTACATCTGCAGAATAGAAAATAAGCCTTAATGTTTGTTTGGAACCGACTGACGGTCGCAGAGGACGCAATCCTTGGTTAAACGTTAACACAGAAATTAAAGGTTAATTTATAACTATGCTATTATTATGCTATTAGTCGTTTAAAAACGCATAAACACCACTCAAATAGAAGATGGTAAACTTGTGGTATATTGCCACTCCCGTTGGCACACGACATGCAAAGACTCACGCGTAGCGATTATGAAGTAGTCATATGTCTGTATTCAATCTAAAGACTAGTTTTTTTTTTCATCTGCCCCCTTGTATAGTTATTTTTAAGTTAAACCTACACATAGTTTTACGATTACTGGAGACTTTCAAAGGGACCTTCCCGGAAAAATATTTCTGGGCGCGCTACTTTAAAGAAAACCACGGTAAAATATGTATCATTATAAAGCTTATAAACTGTAAAATCCGAAAATATCTATACATTTTACCATTTTGTTTTGGTAGGCATTCGCAAGCCTTAAAGCGCTAAACTAACCGTACTTTCCGTAACTGAATTACCAGCCTTTGCGTTATCGCGGACATCTGAACAGACTGAACTATATCACTCAGCCTTTTTCGATATTTCGATCGGTTGCTTAGAAAATCCCTTTAGAATTTGAGCAATAGAAGATTTTCTGATTGTTGTTACTCGCTGGAACGTCGCCGGAAAAATGTTTCGATTTTAGTAAAAGCCTCGCAAACTTTGTGCGCTAATGTCTGGCGAATATTTTGGCCAAGTTTAGTTGAAATCCGATAAATCTACATACCGTGCACGCAAAAATAAACCTCGAGTTTTGACCGATAAAGTCTACCGCGAAAAACTCGTCAGCTTATAAACCGAAAAGAAGGTAAGGGGGAAATAGAAATGATAGCGGAGTAGCCTTTGAACAGGCCTAGTCGGCAACCCTGTCAGAGTCCAGCGTTCGGATATCTATACATTAAAACTAAACGCGCGATTCACGTTTCGTCTTGTTTTTTGTACTATAACAGGGATAAAAAACAGTCTTTGAAGCAGAGAAAAGTAGTGTTTGAAACACGGCTGCCATGTCAGATATCAGCGATTAAATTCGCCAGCAATTCTGCGGCAATCCACTTAGGTTGGTTTGCCAGAAGAAGGCAGCGACAAAATTTGCTTGTGATTTGCGCTCGAGTTGGAATTTGGGCACGCAAAGATCGCACATAATCGCCTAGTGTATCGTTGCCTGAAGAGACTCACATAATCGACAAAAGCGAAGATTTGCAAAACGCAAGATATAAACGACAGAAGCCCAATACGAGTCCGCGGTGGGATTGCCGCGAATTTTTTTACGGTTCAACTCAATGGCTGACTCTGATTCCAATTGGCTTATAACAGTTTGCGGATGGTGACGTGTTTTACAAATCGCGTTTTTGTGGATAACTCGTACGGCTTTTAAGTTTTTGAAATATTTTTTTCTGGAATATGCCGATAAAGTAGTAGTCTTGAAATTGGCTTGAAAGGAATATTTCGAAAAACACGACCCTTAAAAGGTCTACAGCAACCTTAACTGATGCACACGTTTTCTACCTGACAGTAATAACAACGATAGTAACAAACCCCCCCCCCCCCCCAAAAAAAAAAGGCTCTCAAAAAGGGGACATTACATTTACATTATGGAATTCTATGAAGGAAAAAGGGTTTCTACCTCCGAGCTCCTGAATGCGCCTTTGCATTGCAGCCAACGTTTCTTGGTATTCCCGTTCGCGTTTTTTGTTGAGCTCTTCAGATCGCCTGATTTGGACAATGGCAGCTGCAAGATCGTTTTTAATATCCTGATATTTCGAACCCTTCTTGTCCTTCTTGGTTTCCTTTGAACTGTAAATATAAACAGAAATGACTCAAGTGAGAAAAGTGCGTCAAATCAGACGACTATGAAGTGGGCTAAATGAAAAAATCAAAAGGCGATGTAAGAAAAATCAAAAGGCGTCGTTCCAATTTACCATACGCCAGCCCTTTTAAAGTAAAGGAAGTGGGGCTTACCCGTTGTCAGTGCCTTCCTTTCCTTTAGAGGATGAAGCCTTTGCACTCCCTGGACTTCTTTTCTTCTCTGGAGTCTCTGATGCCAGAACACCACTTACTATACTATTGTTGAGGCAGTCACAACTATTTACCGCTTCGCCACAGAATTCTTATCTGTGCGGACAATCGATGAGCGTGTGCCCATCCGATAAGCCACACACCATACATTTCCTAGGTCGTTTGTCTCCCATAACGAAGAGAGTCGTGTTTGAATACTAGTAATGATCTTGGCGAGAAAACCGAACTCCAACTAACGTAACACTATTCTTTCTTCAAGTTATTTGCTCGCTTGATAGAACTGCCCCCCTCGGGACGGCACCATGGAGAGTGTGGGAAAACAGGAGAAATCGGCCACCGAGATCAGTAATTAAAAAATGCCCCATAAGGTCCATAAGGCAGTTTCCGGGCTCTAAGCTAAAAAATTACGGGGATCAGCGCTCTCCAACTTTTTGCATTAAATTCCTAACACTGAGATTAAAAATGGTTATAATATGATTTCCTTATACAATCATTCAATTTCTGTGTACAGTGTCTTATATGTCACGTTTCAGCGGCCTCGGGTGAGGTTCACTCGCGGCAGTTTTCTTTGTTCTTCCCGCCGTAAGTTGTTAAAGCTCTTTCAGTAATCAGTAGAGGTATGTGCATAAGCCGCGTGTGAAATTCACACGGCGCAATCTTCTTTGTTCTTCCCGCCGTAAGTTTTTAAAGCTCTTTCAGTAATCAGTAGAGGTATGTGCATAAGCCGCGTGTGAAATTCACACGGCGCAATCTTCTTTGTTCTTCCCGCCGTAAGTTTTTAAAGCTCTTTCAGTAATCAGTAGAGGTATGTGCATAAGCCGCGTGTGAAGTTCACTCGTGGCAATTTTCTTCGTTCTTCCCGCCGTAAGTTGTTAAAGCTCTTTCAGTACTCAGTAGAGGTACGTGCATCAGCCGCGTGTGAAGTTCACTCGCGGCAATTTTCTTTGTTCTTTCCGCCGTAAGTTGTTAAAGCTCTTTCAGCAATCAGTAGAGGTATGTGCATAAACCGCGTGTGAAGTTCACTCGCGGATATTTTCTTTGTTCTTCCCGTCGTAAGTTGTTAAAGCTCTTTCAGTAGTCAGTAGAGGTATGTGCATAAGCCGCGTGTGAAGTTCACTCGCGGCAATTTTCTTTGTTCTTCCCGCCGTAAGTTGTTAAAGCTCTTTCAGTACTCAGTAGAGGTATGTGCATAAGCCGCGTGTGAAGTTCACTCGCGGCAATTTTCTTCGTTCTTCCTGCTGTAAGTTGTTAAAGCACTTTCAGTACTCAGTAGAGGTACGTGCATAAACCGCGTGTCAAGTTCACTCCCGGCAATTTTCTTTGTTCTTCCCGCCGTAAGTTGTTAAAGCTCTTTCAGTACGGAGGAT
>JAHPZR010004868.1:0-7500 GCA_019787425.1 Platygyra sinensis
AATCTAAATCGAGTTTTTTTTCTGTTATGTGCAATCGACTGCATTTACAGAATTTGCCCAAATACTCAGATCGTTTGAAACTAGACAAAGACCTGTTGGTGTTACAACGTGCATTACGAAATGAAGTACCAAAATGGAATCCCGAAGAAGGCGATTCGCAACTACCGATAATAATTGAACAATTTCATCACGCTAAAGTTGCCCCTTATTTGGCGGTGAAAAGATTCGTTGACGGCCCTTTTGTCCAGTATCAGCCTGGTTTGAATCAGAGTGGAGCTTCTTCTTTCCCATGAATTAGAGACCCGTTGGCCTCATTTTGCTAGTTCGATGTTTTGACTTTGTTGACTAGCTTGTTTGCACAAATAGTAATGTTCACCGACCCGTTTGACCTTTGGCGACCTCACTTGAAATACTAGTAATTGCTGCACTCAGTTAGAATGAAGAAACTAAGGGGTTTGTGTGTTTGTCTACAAAATGTTCCTTTTCGATTTGAAAATTGTTCTTTCTTGAGTTTGCAAAATACCGTCGACTGCATCTACTCGTGAACGCACCACAGACTTTGAAAGCTTTCCCAAATGTTCCCACGACGTCGTTGCTTTGAAATTCACCGTTTTTTATTGATACAGAATCTTCATCTACTTCTCTGAGGAAGTCCTCAATGCTTTTGCGGTTTTCAATATGCCAGTGAAGGAATTTTCACAAATTTGGCGCATATTTTTGACTCATTAGGGTGGGAAAATTCTGAAACGCAGACGTTTGACGTCATATGAAATCGTGCGTTCACAGGTAGATGCGTATGTTTATTAGGACGAGACCTGTCCCAGCGTTGCTGTTGGTGGTTTCTGTTCAAAAGGATGAAAGAAAACTGGAGTGATTGCCGTTGAGTTTTTTTTTTTCAAATTCTTTGTAAGTAGCATAAACGTATACAACCGAGACTTTGCTCCGATAAGTTTGTTCTCATGTATTTTACATGTAACACTGGATAGCACTTGCACGTGTAATTCTATACAATAAAGTTCAGTTGTCATTTCAATATCTTGCAATGTTCGCTCGCTTTTAGTTCGCAGATAAGAATCTGGAATTACCTGCTAAAATACATTTCCTACTACTATACACTCACTGATTCAGTCTACTGAATTCTTTGCTTTCGTTTGTTTTGTTTTATATTATTTGTTCAGGTACAAAATTGTAAAGAGGTGCAGGCCATCTGATAAAATTTCGGGGAACGAAGAAGATTAACGAACAACATAAACGAGTAAACACACAAATGTCACGCCGTATAATTTTGTCACGCCAGTACTGTACTCCCTTTTTGAATAAATCGGGCATTGAAAGATATTTTTCTACTTTCCTTTTTTTGGCGGGAAACCGTTTGTTACGCACTCACTTCGAGTGACAGTGCAGTTACACATTACCAAAGTTGTCCTAAGTCCGTACAGTCAACTACATTACGTGTAGATAACATCCCAGATGGACAGAAATAAAAATAATCGTAAGTTGCCAAATTGGATGTCCTGATTTCTTTACTTTATTTACGCCGACATATACATGTATTCATTTTGTGATGTGAAGCTCTCTGGTTTACTTAAAACAAGTCATCTGAACTCCGATATAAGACTTGAGCATGAGCATGCATATTTTTTGTAGCAAATGTACAACTTCGTTTGAATCAACATGGAGGCTGTTATGACAGCGGAAGATCCTATCCTGACGTAATAAGGGAACGAGTACTAGACTTAGCTCATGCAGGGACAAGCCAACGTCAAATTGCAACAGAACTTCGAGTTAGCCGGGGTTACGACAAAAAGTGCTTGAACAATACAATTACAAAAACATTTCAATACGAAGTCCCTGTACTAGCTTTTCTGTTCCAAAAGTTACCAACGAAGTCCTCGAGTTTATGTCTGTCGAGAAAATTATAAAGCCAAGCATTTATGCCTCGGAGTTACGAGAAAGACTTTTATTACATGGCGTTGTAGACGCCGACGATTTGCCAAGTGCTTCTCAAATAAACAAAAGAATGAGACGTGACTTGGTCATGAGTAAAAAGAAGCTTTCAGTTATACCGTCAGAAAGCAATACTCTGGAACAAATTGCCAGACAAGATGAGTATCTCAATGTCATTTCTAGATTTAAACCACACCAAATCCACTTCTTTGATGAAGCAAGTGTCATAAAAACAACTGGAAATCGCAGTTACGGGAACGCTACTGTTGGTGAGAAAGCAATCGAGTTTCAACGATACGCTTCGAACGCAAATTTTACTGTCAACTTGCTCCACTCACTTGTGCGTAGACTACTACAACATTCTGGACGGCCCATCCAATGGATTTGAGTTGCTTCACTTTTTTGAAGATACCGTTGAAATTCAACGCCCTGACGGAAGTGTCCTTCTTGAACGCGGCAATTGTGTCGTGACGGATAATTGCGGCTTTCACCATGGTCTCTTTGTTGAGCCAGTTCTGAGAGAACTTTTGAACGACTACGGCATCCAACTCATTTATCAGCACCCATATTGTCCACATCTGAATACCTGTGAATATTGTTTTCATGAACTGAAAGAATTTCTGCACAGATGTCACATCTTAGCGATGGAAGAGACGAAAATTGCCATATCTGTGGGTGTGTCGTCAATATCAACAACTAATTCACATAACTATTTTCGTAATTGTGGATATATATAACCCAATAACATTAATGTTACACGTGTACAAAGCTGCTGAGTCCTCCAACAAATATCTTCCTCCTTGTTCATAAAATACAAAACGACTTGTTTTCAATAATTCGTTGTTGCGTCACTTGCCTGTTGGACTCTGCAAGGAGGCGTGACCATTAATCAAATTCGCGTATCCTGATTGGCTAACTTGTAAAAAAGTTTGTTGGGTGGCCACGGTAAGGCGCGTTGCACTGTAATATAAATCAGGTGGCATTTTTATATCAAACAGACATTGCATTTGGAGGTTGTTGCTTTGTAGCCTTTTATTTAAAACTTTTTGATGTTTAATTCTTTTTTAGACAGACCTATGCTTTTTTCTAGATAAAGATGGAGAAGGTGTACTCTTTTGAACAACACTAATACAGGGTTGTAAGTAAGTTTTTGAGTAGGAGGTTCCATCCAAAAAGTAGGCGGCTTTTTTCATATTATTTCTCCAATATCACACTCAGAAGTGACCCACTAACATTCGGAGTAACCGGCACAGTATTCAAAATAGCCAGTGAAATGAGCCGGTTGCTGGCTTATTTTGACAACTCTGCTAATATCTCTGGAATGGGGAATTTCCACTCTTTCGATCATGGTTAATTTCCCTGGGTTGGGCATTTAAACTCAACACATGATCAGAGTTCAAATTCCCCACTTTTGCCCGCCTCCCCCCCCCCCCAAGCAGCTTAACATTGATAGGTGCATTACCCATTAATGACCATGCATTTGATATTATTGAGAAGGAACCCAACAAAGTCTATCCGGCACACTATTCCGACTTACATTTGCAAAATTCAATCATTTGGTGACAGATGCATCAACATCTTTCAAAGCACTAGTGAGAGTTGTGAAAGCACAGTTAATAAAGCGGAATGATTAGGAACCCCGGCAAACATTAAAGGAGCAAACAAAGATGCCAAGATTTAGGTTGGAAGGTCCATGACCGTGCAAAAACTTTTGTTTAGCGCTCATACACTATGCATGAATTACGTAACCAACACGTTTCTATTGGTTAGATCCCCAGAACGGAGTAAACAACTATTTGTGCACAGTCAAGGCCAAAAAAGTGAACAATAACCTACAACAAAGAAGTTTGTCGAGTTTCATAACCATTCCCATCTATTAACTATGGTGAAAGGTACAGTTATTCAATGATTGCAACGATAGAAATTCAAGGGAAAGGACCTGTTGGTGGGTTTACAGTGGCTGTTATTAAAAACATTGATTCAAAGATTTTTGAATGAAAATAAAGATACTTATATTGAAGAAAGAGCAACCAAGCATAGCTGCTAATAGCTTAAGCAGATCAATATCAGTATCTGGGCAACTGCACACCTACCCCTTCCCCAATCCAACAGTAACACTAACTCAGGGCTGTCATTAAGGGCCGTAACCCGTAACACCTGTTACGGGTGAGTTCACTCGATGTTACGGGTGAAGTGTCGATTGATGGTACAAACATGCTATATAACAAAATTATTTTTAAACATTTACCTGTTGAAATAAACATATTGTTTTGTGGTGTCTTGCCTCCTTGGTTCTACTATTTATATTTTAATCTGGAGATGAACTTTCAGTTTGCTTGATCGCTGTAAATATTTATTTAGACGCTACAAAACTTATTACGCAATGCGCAGTTCCTACCTTTTGAGAAATTCCACTGACCGATGTAGAGTGTTGTCCAGGCTGATCAATCATGTTTGGTCCCGTGCGTGGGTGGAGAAAGTTATGTTTTAATATGAATAAGAGAAAAGAATCCCCGTCAAAACAGCCCGGGATCGACAGATTATTTTCTAAATCCCAACGAAGCGATGGAAATGAGGAATCTCATAAAACAGCCGGTCAAACCACTTGTATAGGTTGGTGCAACGAAGGGCTTATTTTTATGATTTGCTGATTATGAACTGTCCTTTATTTTTTAAAACAAGGAACACTCAAGTCTGTTTGAGACATTTTACAACTTTATTCATTTGATCTCTGTAAATTAACATTCATGAATTTGAAATTATGCACTGTGAAAAAACAAACAGTACTAAAAATAAGGACCACTAGCATAGGTTGGTGCAACAAAGATGTTATTTCACTATTTATTGATGATGTACTATAACATATTATCACTCTGTTTTATCAACATTTCTGATTAGGAAAATTGCCATTTTCATGCCCTAGAAAGTAGGAAAATGCATTTTCAGGGGTTTCATGTTCAAAAAATTTCTGGGGGGGGGGGCCATGCCCCAAAACCCCCCTAAATGCTCAGGCCCTTTTGGGCCTTCGAAACATGGCCGCTGGCCACATATTTCACTGCTACGGGTGATAACTTACATGCAACGGCTGCTTCAAAACTTAATGACAGCCCTGCTAACTTACTTATTATAACATGTTGGGTTAGGGGAGGGGTAGGTACGCAGTTGCCCAGATACTCCTATTGATCCGCTTGAGCTTACATACATGAAAGTAATCAGCACCAAGAAAACTGCAAACATTCACAAGTCAGTCGGGTTTAATTTATTGACAACCATTTTGGGGGTTTTGAATTATCTTTAATTAGCGCAATTGCCTGTAGTTGCCTAATCCGGCAATGGGCAGAGGCACCTATTTACAACAACATACTACACACAATTTGAAAGCAAGTGTGTCGGGCAAGAAGAATGTGAGACTTACTTGCATAAAGAGCAAGCGAAATTCAAATATTTTTTTACGATAACAGCACAATTTCTTGCACGCTCATTGGCTAATTTTTATCGTCGACAAGCAGACAGACACACGAATTTGTAATTTATGCAATGCAGCAATGAGCGAGAGTAGACAATTTGACAGTTTGTTATCGTAAAAGACAAATGAAAGTCAGTTTTTCATGTTTCTGTCCTGTTATAGACAATGAATTTCCTCATAACATTGTTGAAGTAGTCTGTAGATTCACTCGGCTATCACCTCATGGATCCACAGCTACTTTGACAATGTTATGACAAAATTCATGACCAATAACAGGACAGACGCATGAAAAACTGACGTCAATTTGTTAATACGAGCTCATGTTAAACATTAGAGCTCGAAGGCGTTGTGGACAGAATTGTATTTTTGCAATATTTGTGTAGGCATTAGTAGATGAACAAGACAGCACATATTTCGTTTTACATCGTGACAGCATATGCTAGACAGTTTGCCTAATTCGACGTGTGAGAGCTCAGAACTAGAAGAATCTCCGCATTTGATTAGCACGAGTTGAGCGAGATTCGCAACGTGGCCGTGGTACGCTTCACTTTTTTCCAGCGTACCCGGTTCTTTAACAAGATGCCTAAGGACACTGATTTAATCGTTAGAGTAGCTCGTACCTGTTCATTCCTGTTACCGCCGGCCCGACAACAACAAATCAGCCGAATAAATGAGGTGACAAATGCAGTACAAGGCACCGTGTTGCACGGTCAGGGTGCGAGAAGAGATGGACTTTGTTTCCATGTTATTTACTGAAGCCGACGAGACTTTAACAAACGTCTTAACACAAGTTCAAACCAAGTTTTCACGGTGAAGAGATCGTCCAACCGTTCCCACTGCCCCTTCCCAAGCTGACGAAAACAGTCCAGCTGGGCGTCCAGCTGTCCAGCTGAAGAAGCTCGAATCTCGATCGTTCCCAGACAATATCGGGTCTCTCGATTGATCACGGACCGCAATGGCGTGCGCACAGATTCACAGATGTTAAACAACATTCGCTACAAGTGATCATGAATTATATTCGCGTTACGCACCCGAATGATTTTCAAGTCCAATACTTGAAGTTTTTCGCTTTCAATTCAGGGCTGGAATTCGGGTGGAGGAAAAAATAAATATTCAAGTAGAGATGAGAGATCTACAGTGTCAATGCCGCGACTCGTTCCCAGGGGCGGCCGGTTAATTCATGTAACTAAATGACTGTTTCCTTTAAGGCAATTCCCTTGAAATTGTTCTACTATCAAACTTTTTCAGAAACTTGGCATAATAAACATTCATGATGTGAAAATTATAAAAATGAAATTAAAAAATGGGGTCACCGTGCTTGTTTACGCGTCAGCAGGTCATTAAAATGGGGTATTTTTACTGGTTGGGCGTTAAAAGTTCGAATCACCTTCGTACAAAATTAAATCTTGGTTACTTGAAAGGCACAAAGTATTGTCGTGAACGTAAAGCTTTATTTATTGACATAAGCAGTATTGCTTCATTTAAGCCGTCTTTGATTGCTTGTTTGCGGGAGTATTGCACTTTTTCGGACATTTCCGCGGTTAGCTTGAGCTCCTCCCCATGGCCAAAGTACACCCAGTTGGGAACAATTTTCCAAAAAAAAAATGTGTTCTACAATGAAACTTTTTTTCCTCTTCAAATATGTTCTTCATTAGACTGTTCTTAGCAAATACCTGAAAAAAAATCGGGGTCACCGTGCTCGTTTAAGAGAAAAGGAGAATTTATTCCGTTATCGAGCATAGTTTGAGGGAAATCTCTTACGTTTTTGCACGTGCACACGCCCATGTGCGCGCGCTGATGACGCGAAAATCGTGCGCTGTAGGTATGCGCAATGCAATACTAAGGAATTACCTTAAGGTCATTCCAGTGAAATAGACCTTGCACAGGGATATTTGTCAAACTTTGCCTATTGATTGTTTATATTATAGAACTTAAATTTTGAAATGAAAATGAGGGGTCCCCATGTTCGTTTAGGAGCAACAGCACGTTGTTTATTCCATATAAATCCTTATAATAGTAGACGAAAATTAGCAAGGCTGATTAAACAGTATAGGAATATATTTTTCAATATTTCCGAAGGCACGGCC
>JAHPZR010004868.1:12500-14291 GCA_019787425.1 Platygyra sinensis
TTGTATTGGCTCATTTCTATTGCAAGATATGTTTTTAACTCTCCAAGTATTTGCTTTTGAGCGACAAAATATGACGTTTACTGTGAATGAGTTGCTAACTTGCATTCTAAATTGTTACGCCGGGCCCGGCTATGATTAGAACTGTTTGCAAGTACAGTAGATAGATACTTGTCACGGGTATCATATTTGCCTTGGTACGTTTTTCTTCGGAGACGCCGTAACTTTGCTTCGAGAAAGGTAAACGCTTGTCTAGAGAAATTCTTATATGTTTCTTGCAGCAATCTGAACGAGCTTATGTTTCTGGAGCTTGATGTATAGGTTTATTCCTCCTTTGATCGTTCTGGTACCACAGGATTCAAATATAGCTCTTTATAAGCAAGTCTGTTGACTGTGTTGCGTGTTGTGTATGCCATTGTTCGGCTTAGTTAAGGCAAGACCATGTTTCGATCCTCCACGTGGATCTCATCAGTTATCGGTATTTCTAAAATACTCTGTACGTCTGAAGTTGCTAGCGCAACTCGTTCATGAGTGAAAATGTTAGACATTCTGCGGCTTGGCATAGACTTCTCGTGGTGTGTTTATAACCATTGTTGCGGATCGAAAATCCCTGGCTTCTATTGGCTATAACAGCTAGCCAATAGCGTAATGTACTTTTCGATCCTTACTTTTTTGAAGCTCGACCTCGTTATTTTGTGTTTCTTCGACGACATTTTTCTAGAGTCCTGATGCATTCGATGGCTGATCTACAGTATGGAGCTAACTTGATATAAACGCACATGTTCGTTTTGCAAACCCCTTCATTCATCTACTGTGGCGTACAAATCGATGTTGAGTCCGTAACTTTTGCTTTATATGCTCCTCAGTTGCAGTTGGTTGAATGCTGTTCTGTCTCGCACGATGTAGAACGGGGCTCTGTTAAAACAATTATCGCAATGATGGTAAATAAAATAGACAGGCCAAACACGACTCAGGACTACGGTTGGTGGCATTTGTAAATTTACCGTTTAGTTTTCGATCTTTCGACCTTTTTGTCGCTTCACTCTTGTTTATGAAGGGCATTTCCTGTTTTGTTATAAGAAGAAGAGTTAGAGCCGAACAATTCAAAGAAAGTGATATACCGAATACCCGTATTTAAGCCGCAATATACCGTATACCCGATTTAAAAAGCCCCTGTATACCGTATACCCCAAAACCCTGGCCGACTCTGCTCAGTCGGCAGTTGATCGAGACTAAACCACGCACAAAATTGGTCTTGGTAAGCCGAGAACCGTTGCGTTATCTCGAATTTAACAAACCCATAAAAAAATGTTTCTGAGATTAATTTCTTTAAAAAACTCAATTTTTTCCAGTGTCAAAACAACTGCTGACCCTCGGATTGATGTCAGGAATGAAACGTCAAAAGATCACTTCTTAAAATCGGTAAAATAAACACAACTTTGCTTTGCAATGCGAATGTTCCTGTCCGTTTCAGGGCACAGCAGCGAGTTAAGTATAGCTAACCACAGCTCACGGCAAACTCAAATGTGTCTCCGACACTATATCAAACTGATTGAGACCCGCGGTAATGTAGCAGCTCTAGGTATGGTCTCTTCTCATTGGATACTTAAGGTGGCTCAAAACAGTTTCCAGCACTTTCCAAGATGTAGATTTTGCTGGGCCATTATTACCTCTCTTTATCAGTTGATGCTACAATCATGGTATCAACAAAACTGCCCAATCATTGGTGAACACGTTGGTATTATTTTCGTGACACAATAGGTTACCATAGCAACACTATAACCTGCTAAAAAA
>JAHPZR010004869.1:0-11818 GCA_019787425.1 Platygyra sinensis
TGTTTCAAACAAGCTATGAAGCCGCAGCAATGTTACCATTTCTTATCACGGTAGGCGAGATTAAGGTAAGAAATAGCCCCAAGTATTTATTAAACTATTTATTCTTCTAGTTTTCCTTAAGATTTTTCCCGATAATGATTTATAAACCGACATTTTTGTCGCGTGCATTGTCTGTGCTCGCGAACCGCCACATGTTTAAGCTTAATTAATTATTCAAAATAATCCTTTGCTAAACATGCTCGTTTTCGGCTAGAAACTGTCTTTAAATTACTATAACTGATATCTGGAGGCTTAAAACAATTATTTTACCGGATTGAGACCCACAGGCAAACATTTCAGGGTCAACACTCGAGATAATAATCGCGACGTTAAAGGTCAAAATGTCAAGCGATTACCTCAAGTGCCTGGTTTCAAGATGCTGTCAAATTTTTGCGTTTTATTTACCCAAGCTAGATTTGCGATAAAAGTAAGATGAAGTGATACTTTTATCCAGAAAAATTGTTTTGGGCGGTAAATTCATGTACCAGATTGACTTTTTGGTCCACGAATTTGACCTAAATTTGGACGTGACGCGACATCGCCGTCGCGTATAATTTTGAAAATTTGTCAAAAATTGAGGTTCAAATTACATGTGGATCTGACAACGCGAAATAAGTACTAAAACATGATATTTTAATAATATGGGTTAGCTTTTCCAGCCACGCACAATATTTTGGTTTGCCAGCCTTCGCAAAAAGTACAATTTCAGGGCCAAGTTTGGCTCTTTTAGGGGCAAAATACAAAAGGCGGTCTGGAGAAGAAAATAAAAATCCAAACAACCTCAAAGTTACAGTTTTGAAACAAGTTAGTAAAAACCTTCTTCCTGACAAATTTTCAGAAAATCGATTTTTTTCTATCTTGCATAGGTATAGGTGATCCTTACAGCAAGTCGCTCTTAAGGTTCTTCGACTTGTTTCAAGGCAAGGCTTCTGTGTTAGTTAGAAATATCTATAATAAACCTAAGCTATGTACCTTAAGTGACTTTAGGATCAGAGAAACTGAGATTGTTTTAAGTCTCGAAAACAAAACGCAAATATTTAATTTTGAAGAGAGAACTTTCGCTTATACAGGACCACCGTCACTGAGGAGTCTACTTTTGGAACTGACTAAGACGTTTCTTTGCAAACTAAAAAAAATTGATTTCAATTTAGTTTTGCTAAGAGAAAGGGCCGTTCCAGTGCTCTAGCTATCTTGCAAAACTGAGCGATGCCAAAGAAATGCGCTCGGAATGTATACATACAAAATCAGTGCCGCACTGTTTAACCGGATCAGTCCGACAGCTTTGCCTGGATTAAAACTCAATTCCAGGTTTAAACATGTTGTGAACGTCTTATTTTTCTTTCTTAAGAGATTATACGACAGAAAACCTTACCATTTGAGCTCTGGGACTTGGGCCCTTCTTCTGCAACCTTTAAAAGTGAAGTGAATTTTCAATGTTGCGGGCCTCTTTATACCCGTACGTCTTTCCTTTGATTCTTTAATCCTATTATATTCGTCTCCTCTTATTTAAAAAAAAACCCAAGATAAGAGGTCATATCTGAAGACGCTCTAAAAAAAAGCGTCAAAGGCGCGTTTGATACCATTTTTGTTTAACCCGACAATCGCACAGGCACTACGACAGCACTTTGGCGTTGTTGAGATCCAGCTGGGTCTGGCTCATTTTGAAACCAAAAATTTCTCTATTGTAACTGAGTTTCTTGCTCCTTGAAAGCAATGGCTTTTGTTTCGTTCTCTTTTTGTTATTATTTTTAGTTCGGGCTAGCATTAGTGATGTATCTCTTCTTCCTGTGTGCATTACAGGCAAGCCAGCCGACTGAGCTGCCAAGATTGAAAATTCTTCAAAGGGGAATATAAATTTCTAATCTAAAGTCCACCTAAATTCAACTAAATGCAAAGGAAAATTATTTGATTGGCCATTAAGAGAACGTTACCCTTACCAAACCAAACACTATTTTAAATTGTAGATTTAAGAAACTATTTTTTAAATTTATTTTATGAAATAGATTAAAAGCAGGGGGAAAAGGTGTACTTTTAAATTAATGTATTTTTCGTCTGATTTTGATGGTGCTTAGACCTGTTAAAACGCTATTAAAACTACCATTGAAATGTATTTTGAAAAAACTTTTAAAAATATATTTAAATTTCCAAAACTCTCTAAATCCTTTGCTAAGTTTAAAAATATAATTAAAATAGGTTGTAATCAACAAATAAAGAAGGATCGACTGTGCTCTGCTCTGTTGTAAGGCACGCAGGAAGCGGTAGAGTACAAAAGAAGTGTTGGGGAAAACACAAGACGCAGTCGAGTGTTTTTCCGTACTTCTTGAGTGCTCTTCCGCTTCCTAAGTGCTTTACAACAGAACAGAGCACAGTCGAGGCTTCTTTATTTGTTTTATGATAAAGAATCCAATAATTTCCCCACGCATTCGCTAAATTTTCAAACCAAACTTTATTTTTCAAAGGAGCAAAAGTGGCGTCAGCAGTGTACTGTTCTCTGATGAAGCACGCTAACTCCTTGTTAGAATTGTTCAAATAATTTGATTGGCTAACGAGACGACAGCTGTCAATCACAAACTGAACTTCAGCCAAGCTTTCGCTTCTGAGATGATTTCGAGAGAAGAACCATGCCTTGAAAGTTGGCTGTTTTATTAGTTTAACCTGTTTAATCAGGACGTGAAGGCAGGTAAAGCTGAGGTTGCCTGTCCAGAGGAATCCGGCCGCATTGTGGCTCATGAAAACATGTTCTTTTCCAATAGTGGAAACTACTAAAGAAGGAACTCAAAGCTTGCGGATGAAAATGCGAAATGCATTTGAAAGAAGCTACAGTTATTTACGGCTTTCACCCGCTTGCAGCAAGATTGCCCGAACAAGCGTCCAAGTTGAAAAGACTAGAGTGCTCCCACTTGTTCAACTCCGAACACAGGAGCAAGCTTCAACTGATTACTCGTCGGGTGTGCAATGATACGGAATTGTTGAGGATCACTTCGCTTAGATGACCGGAGCCCTAGCTACTAAGCAAGCGAGCGTTACTACGCTTTATTTTTGAAAAATACTTCAACAACACTTAAGCTTGGACGATTTTTTCACCTTTCAAGGAAGCAAACAGGGACGCAATTTTTTCCCCGCGTTGCTCGGAGGTAAATAGCAAAGAATATTCTGAGTTTGACTAGCCAATCACAGCGCGCCTTCATCTCTATTCACTGTTTAGCATATACTAAATTTCAATAATACTTAAAACAGTTTAAAAATTTAAGTCAAACATATATGGAAAATATGATTTCAAATACGGCAATACAAAATGTGAAAATAGATTTAAAATATTCTAGAGATGGCATACAATAATACACTAAAAACAACTTAAAAATAGCACAAAATTGTATAAAAACAGTATGCAAATACAGTAAAAATAGTATAAAAATAGTATAAAAATAGTATAAAAACAGTATAAAATAGTATAAAAATAGTATAAAAATAGTATAAAAATAGTATAAAAATAGTATAAAAATAGTATAAAAATAGTATTAAAATAGCATAAAACTAATATGAAAATAGTTAAAAAATAGCATCAAAACAGCACAAAAATAGTGCTAAGAAATCCTAAACTTGATTTTGTTCTAGCAGTGCACAACGCATTTTAAAGTCAGAAATTGAGGTTAAGAGTCCATTACTTAGTATAAAACATCTTCCATACCAGTCATTTTAAAGTGCTCATGATCCGAAAAATAAGTCATAAATAAGCGTATTTTTGAAATAACGTATTTTTCAGGTCATAAGCACTTTCAGGCTAAATACAGGTGTAAGAGCTATTTAAACGTATACCATGTCTGTACGTGGGAAAATATACACATATACCTGCAGTACATGCATCAATCATCTATAATCAACAGAATTCTTAACCAATTGAGATGGTACAACTTCACTGTGTGCCTTTTGTACATTTAATAAGTGATGATCATGTTGTGCAAAGGTTTTATACATTTTTCATCACTGAACATCGACTGAGGCTACATTTTCTGTAGGATCAGGATCAGCAATCAGATTTCAGCTTTACAGATAATCAGCAGCTTTACAGAACACTCAGACGTCCCTCAGGAAGCACTGTTGTCTTCGTTACAACTGGAACCAGAGGTGCGAAGTTGAATATTTAATAAGTTTTTTGGGTTAACTCCTATTTTCTACATTTTCTGCTGAAATCTGATTGCTTCTCGGATTTCAAACCAGTCCCGGCTGGAATTCCACAGGGAACCCGGATTGGCCCATGGCTCTTTTTGGTTATGATCAACGACCTCACATAGAGCAATGCCCTCTTTAGCTTTTCTATGCGGAAATTCGCTGACGATACCACGGTCTCGGAAATTGTCCCTAAGTTTGGTGCTTCAATGCTCCAAGATACAGTACATGATGTCCTTCAATGGTATAACGACAATAGATTCAAACTGAACTCACTTAAGTGTAAGGAACTCAGAATAGACTTTCGAAGGGAAAATAACTTGGACACTGTTTCCCTTAAGGCCAGTGGTAATGCTTTTGAAATTGTGAAATCAGCTAAGATATTAGGTGTTATTGTAAGGAATGACCTTAAATGGATCGATCATGTAGATCATATTACTATGAAGGCGTGTCGACGTAGTTACTTGCTTAAGCAACTTAAGCGCGCTGGCATAGACCGTAAGTCTCTGATTCTATTTTATTGTGCGTGCATACGTTCAGTTCTGGAATATAGATGTCAGGCCTTCCATACTAATTTGCCAGCCTATTTGTTCGACCAAATAGAGAGAGTTCACAAAAGAGTGTTAAGGATCCTATTCCCAGAGGTTTCGTATAGCAAGGCCCTGGAAGATGCGGGTTTGAAAACACTCTTTCATAGACGTGAGGAATTATGTAGCAGTCTGTTCAAACAAATAGTAGAGAGTGACCAGCATAAACTTGCTGGCCTGCTGCCGCTCATAATGTCAGTGAGAGATATAATTTTAGGACTAGGCGTATGTTTTCAATCGCGAATGTGAAAACAAAGAGGTTTGGAAATACTTTTATAATGCACTTTGCAATTAAACAACGATTGTAAATAGATAATTAATACTAGTGTAGTTAGGATTTTTATAGTTTGAATTTTCAAACATGCTGTATATAACACAAGTAATTCAGCTTATAGCTGCAAGTTGTGGTTTTTTAAATAAACGATTTACACGGATTTTAAAGCATTTCAACTCTGCATCATTTATGTGATCCATGTCACAATTGCACTGAGAAATAATTTGTTACATTAACTTATCTCATGTAAGTGTGCATGTGGCAATTAAAGCTGTACCATGCATCTTATTGGGCCTACAGATATTCAAAATCTTAAGTAAAGTAGACATTGATCAATAACATATAAAACTTGCATTGATGATAGAAGGATAGAACTTCTTGCATGCCTGCACGATAGACAGCATTTATTTTTCAATTTCTGCGTAACGTCCTTCAGCGTCAGTTAAGGAACGTGAGGAATAGGTAACAGGCTGGCCGTCTTGAATGAGTACCGCACTGAGGCCTGCGTCACATTGTATTTTTGCAGGCTTTTTGACGTCGAAGTATTTCAGTACTGGTTTACTACAGAATTGCTCTTTCGGTTTAAGGAAAGCTTCTTCTTGAGCTGGTTGCCAGTCAAACAAGTTGTCTATGACGTGACAAATCCTAGGAATCGTTTGACATCGTCTTTGTTCTTTGGGGTGGGCATGGCAAGGACAGCTGCTACGTTCGATGGGTCTGGCTTCACTGATTCTTCAGATGTCAGGAAGTGTCCAATGTATGGGACTGCTGGTTGTCTGATTAAGCACTTCTGTAGATTCAGCTTCAAGCTGTAGCTGGTTGCTCTTTCGATGACCTTGCGAAGCACTGCGTCTTGATTTTCAGTGTTTGATCCTGCGATTAGAATGTCATCCATAATAGCTGAGGCTCCCTCTATTCCAGCACCTGGTCCATGATTCTCTGAAAAGATTTCGGGCGCACACTTGATTCCAAACGCACGTCTTAGCCACCTGTACCTGCCGAGTGGTGTATTGAACGTTGTGAGCAGAGGCTTCGTCAAGTTTGATTTAGACGAATCCGCTTTTAGCGTCCAGCTTGGAGAATACCTTGGCGTCAGGTATTGTGCTGATAACTGCTATGGTTCTCATAAGATAATGCTCACGCTTGATGACCTTGTTCAAGTCACTGGGATCAATACAGATGCGGACTTTGACGCCTTGAATTAAAACTACCATGGAACCGACCCACTCGGTTAGCTCTGTTACCTCGACTATGCGCCATTGGCTTCCATTTCATGGAGTTTGTTGATGTCCCTTTCCTTTAGTGCTACCGGGAGGCGGCGGGCAGTATGGACCACACCTTTAGCGTTAGGTTCCAATTTGATTGTGCAGGTTCCAGGCAGTGCACCGGTTGTTTGAGTAAGGTCTGGGAACTCGTGAAGTCCTTCGGTAATTTGATCTCCATAGGTGGCTTGGGTCGTGTCAAATGGATGCTAGTCTCAAGATTAACCTTACTGCTTCAGCGGTGTTTCCTGATAGTACGTTTTCTTGGTCGGTAACAACAAGCTGAAATGTGATGCACGTGGCGGCTGGGTTGCTGTTGTGTTCCAAGGACAATTCAGCCACTGCTACAGACTTAATATGATGATTGGAATAAGTACAAAGCAGTTTTGTTGATCTTTTGAATTCGCCATCGTGTTGGATCTTCTGGTAGTCAAAAAGGGTAGGTATGTTGCACAAAGCGCCCGTGTCAATTTTGAGCTCGATTTGTTTGTTTTCCACTCTGCATCTTATGGTCCACTTGTCATCTGACACAGTATCGGCAGGCTGGGTCATGTGGATGTGTAACATCTCTGTTTCCGAATCATCATCTGAGCTGGTGGCAATCTTGTGTACACGAAGACGGGGTTGCACACTGCTAACCAATGGTTAGGTTTCTTACAGTAGGAGCATGTGGATCCCAGGGCGGGACCTTTTCCTTGATTCCGGTCATGGTGGGGGTCTCTGTCACACCTGGGGCAGTGCTTCCCTTTTTGAGAGTCAGGTTTCTTTGGATTCTTCGTTTTTTTCGGATCCAGTGATGGGAGGTTCTTCATCGCGAACAACGCATGCTTGCTTCTGCGACATTTCGTATTTCGATGGCTTTGGCCACAGTTAGTTCTTCTCCACGATCAAGCAGTTCCTCTTGAAGCTTCTTTGTGTGTACTCCATCAATGATCGAATCAATCAGCATGTCATCAGGGTCGGTATATTCACAGTCCATGAGAATGAGACGAGGATCTTTCACAAAGTTTTCGAACGACTCGCCTGTGTATTGTTTGCATAAATTCAGCTCCTGCCTAGCTTGCGATGCGCTTGTTTTTTTCGCGATCGTACGTTGGCGAGTTTGTCAAGGACTTTTACTGGGTCTCCTTTTTCTCCCTCTTCCCACTGGAACGTCTTGTATATTTCTCGGCCTTGTGGACCTATCCATGTTCCGAGCCAATCGGCTTTTTCTTCTGCTTGGAGTTTGCTGAGCGGCTTGTCGAACACGCAACCAACATGATTACGAAAGCGGCTGAACTCCCGGTACAAATCTTAATCTTGGCTGTCCCAATCAATTTAAGGGTGATCAAAACGGTATCTGAGACATCAGTTAAGATGAAATTAAATTCGGTTTCTAATGGCTTCTTTAATGTGACGATTTATTGCATTTTGTGGTCTATTCTGACACCATGTAACATACTAAAGCCACTGTTTATTGTTCGACTCCTGTGGGCATGTAACACAAGTGTATACCACTGGCCAGTATCGACCGCATATGTTACAAACACGAGCCGCAGGCGAGTGTTTCCATTGCTTTTTCGAGTTCTCGAGTGTCCCTGTAACTCGAAAGAAACTCGGAGAATATGTTTTCTATTTCTTTTAAAAAACAACGCGACGAGATAGAAAAAAGAAACTGCAGCCTAACCTTGATTATTAAAGTGTAAATTATTCGTTATCTTTTTTCAGCTCGTGAGCGGGCGGAAGTTAGCAAATCCTGCAATCTGATTGGTTCCTGGCGCGGGCGGAATTTTCTCATACGGACCGCTACAGCTATAGCTGGTCTGGATAGAAACCATCATTGGTGTAAACAGGTCTTCTCATATTTAGTAACAAACTCGTTCCAGAGTCTTTTCCGGGCCCTCAAGGAAAAGCCCTGGGAACAATTTCACAGAGTTTGCACACATTAAAGCGGTCAGAATTTCATCGAGAGTATTCTTGTTTCGTGGCTCGCGCGATTTGGGAAAAACGGAATGATTCGGCTGAAACAAGAAGCTTTGATTTCATACTTACTAAGAGGTTCACTGCAAATTCGAGTTTGATCTCAGCCGGCCTATTCAGTCTTCCTTAGTAAATATATCTTCACTAAGATCACTATGAAGGTTTGAACAAAAGAACAGATCAGTAAAATGCCAGTCGACCATCAGTTAACACTTGAAACAAGTAAATAATAATTTCACTCGTGCGAATAAGAACGGCGCTCTCTAAAGACTGCGCTCGTGAGAACATAAAGAAGACGAGAGCAACTGGAGAAAGCCTTGTTCCATTTTTCGCTGAGGTCAGTGCCTTAAATCGTATTCTATTAACTACTTTATTAGGGTGCAATATCCAATCTTAGTGCTCGCGCTTAAATGGCGGAAATTATTAAGGTCCTGCGCGATAAGAATTGGATTGCGAAAAGCGAATATCAAGGTGTACTGAAAGTTTTGACCTCAGTGTCAAGAATCTTTCGTACGTTTAATGATGTTTCAGTCCGTACTACGTACGGAGGCCCAATGCTGAGAAGCGGCTTTATGCCGAAAGCAATTTAAAAACAGGATGTAAGAACGCAGCACTTGATCAGTTCCGTCAAATGAAGGAATTCGTAATGCAAGATCTTGGGTGCTTATTAATTTAAATTATTTTCATTGTAACAATTACATTTCAATTTCGGTTTTCGTAGTTATTCAGTTTTGAAACGATTGTCGAAGAGAAAATATCATCCATCTTTTTTTTCTTTGGCAAAGATTCAAAATTTACAATAACAACGTGGATATCGCGATACTATGGAAGTAACTGAAAGATACTTTTTACAGAAACTCTTTTAAGTACAAGGACACTACAAAGCAGGCCATTCAAGGTTGAATTTTTACTCTGTGCAGTCAAAGCGATGAGACCTCCAAAGAGGAAACCAATCAAGTTCCTTTATAGTGTCATGAGTGAGGCTAGTAAATCATTATTTTAGGTTAAAGTGGTTTTGTATTGCCATACATATTACATACGTTTTCTTTGTCATGTATAGCGTGATTGACTGGTGCAAAGTGGCAAAAACTATGCCGAAATCCAAAATTTAAACGAGCGTTATACATAACGAGACAAAAAAAGAGAGTTTTTTTTAAAACTTGTAGACATAAATGCCTACGCTTCAAAATTCCCCGATTTCAAAACGGTAAAGTATGCTTTCACAAAACACATTTTTACGACGAACTTTGTTAGATTCACACGCAGTTTTTCCCGATCTTTAAGAATAGCTGACCCTTAGGATCGAGAAACACCGGTCAACGACCCATTTGGCAAATCGCTCATATTTTGCCCAAAGATACCCTTAGGTGACCTAATTCTAAAAATCATATTTCAAGATTCGAGCGAGTTTTTATTTTTTAGAAATTCGCGAAAATTTGAAAGCGCGGTCGAAGTGCGGTTTTTCGTGTAATAAAATGACCGAAATAAGGTGCGAGGACGAAGCGCTGCTAAGGTCTTAAAATAAATTCAATTGACTTTAAACTTCACACAAATGTGGAGCAACCATTCTAATTTATTTTTTGTTTTAAACTAATCTCAGATATGTTTATCTAGTGGTTTTCCGAACCATTTTAAAAACACCTCTCAAGCGTGTTAAAAATGGCGGAACAATGTAGGTCATGTTGAACAGCATAAAAGTTCATCTGGTACCTCACTTTTCGATTATTTTACTTTACACCCTTAAAATATTATTATTAAACATATACCATGCCAAATTTCATGCTCGAACTCGCAGTATTTCCCTTTGAGAAAAACGAAAATCTCTGTCAATGTGTTGGGCGCAAGTGACACAATGTTTATACACGAACAAGAGACAAATCAATTTCAATGGCGAAAATAAAAGGCTGTCATTAATTAAAAATCCCATCAATTCACTGCTATCATAGAAACATACTTTCCACTGCATAAAAACTGTTTTTAGACGTTTTAGAAACGCTTTAACTTTGTTTAATTTCGTGTTTGCCGTCATATCTAGTTTGTCATCGAGTGTGTTCCCGTAAACAACACCGTGAATGGTTATCACTACAAACGCAAGAGATTTAGTTTCCTGGAAACTTAATGTTTTCTATTTACCACAGCACTTTGAGTTCATTAAGACACAATAATGGGTCAACTTGGAATGCTGTCAAGTTACAGGTTTTGAACTATATTCTCGTTGGGTGCCCCTGAAGTTAGCATTAAGGACGTTAAAAGCTAAGACTTAAAATTAATCGAGTTGAAATGTCTTGAAGCAAATTAGAATGGTGCCCTTACTGATTCTAATTTGGGAAACAGCCGATCTCGGTTCAAGCTTAAGAATTCGAGAGGTTAATCCGGCAATGATTTACCGGTAAAACAACAAAATCAAACCGAGGTCATCAAAAGCGTAAAGTTAAAAGTTTGAAATAAATTGCGCTTCTGTAAATTGGAAACAAGTGAAAACTGTGAAACGGTCAGACCCAAACAAATAAACAAAATGCTTTAAAATGTGACTAATTTCATCCGAAAATGTTATAGGAAACATACCTAAAAGCCGTTGATTCCCCTCAATACCACTCCACATTGTATTAAAGAGCCTAAGCTTTCTGCTGTAAGAAACGGGATACATGAGTCTGTTTTTAAAATATCGGCAACCGTCCTGCGTCGCTGATATTCGAGACTCGGTAAAAGTGTAACACAACCGTATGACCAGCCCAGTCACGCCTTCACTACTCTTGCGCAAATGATCAACATTTCACGATCTACATAAACCGATTAGAAGTTTAAAGCAGTGACAGTAGATTTTTAAAGTTGCACTAGCCAGGAACAATTATTTCTTGTTCTTGAATGGCTTTTAGCTGTAGCCACAGGGGGGAGGGGATACTCCCGGAAATTTCAGATATCGGTGTGCCGTGTAGGACTGCGTGGTCTGTCGTAACGCCAACATTGAAACAGCAGATGACTCCCGAAGTATCACTAAGCTAAATAATTTTCAGTTCAGCTCGGTTCCGCTGAGTCAATTACCTGTTGGTGCGCGTATTGCATTGATCATGCAACCTCGTTCCCGGGGTTTACCCTTTTTCCTCCAGATTTTCAAAGGGCAAATTGTTGACCGTGGATAAGTGGAAAAACAGTTAAACCGGAAAAGCGTTTTGAACATATTTAGCGTTTACCAACACGCAATTGAACTGGTTATAATGCTAATCGTATCTGATAGAATCTCAAGTTTTCTTTCCATACACACGGGGTTTACAGTGCATACTACTAGATGGGCGTGGTCGGGACAGTCAACTTGCTAGTGAACCACTGTGTGGAGGGATTGTAGATCGTGCCTACGCTTTACCCTACCCTGGATGTGTTATTCTTATGAACTGACGATGTTGTTACAATGATATTATTTAACTTTATGCTAATGATCAAAGGTTTCTTTTAAATTTGAAATAGGCCTTTGTAGGATCCGGTCACATGGTACGGAATAAATTACGCTGAGACGCAAATGAAGCAGTGGGACT
>JAHPZR010004870.1:2500-20279 GCA_019787425.1 Platygyra sinensis
CTTTTCGGGCAAAACGATGATGATTCGTGCAAAAGTACTCAGGAGAAGCATTCTAAAAGGTAGTCAAGGCCAGGCTTGTAGGCTACTCTCACTGACCCCGTTTGTCTTGTCAAAACGGAGTCAAGGTAAAATGATCTGAGGTTCCATAATTGCAGACATTCTGTTTTGGAAAAGCCATATGCCAACTGAATTTGTATCATGGAAATCCACGAGATGGATGTTATTTCCATCAAGAAAGCAAAGAACGAGCAAGATGGGCTCCTGTCAAGACGTTTGTTTTTGTGGAGGCTCTGAAAAGAGCCGTTTTGAACATAGTTAATAGAGGGAAACGGTTATGAAACTCGTCAGAGTTCTTTGTTGTATGTTTTGTTCACTAGTTTTATGGTCTTGACCCTGCACAAAACACAATAGTTGTTTACTCCGAACTGAGGAACTAACCAATAGAAACGTGTTGGTTACGTAAATCATGCATAGTGTATGAACGCAAAACGAAAGATTGTGCAGGGTAGTCGACCTTCCAACATAAATCTTGGCATCTTTGTTTGCTCCTTTGATGCCGGTTTAAGGTTTTCCTGAACTTCTCGTACGAGGAATAATTAACAGTTTCTTTTGTAAGTTTCTGATTTTACCGATTGAAGCCATAGGCTAGGAGTATGCGATGTTTCAAAATATCTACAGTGGAATCCTGATTTCTCGAACCGTCATTTTGTTTAGAGCCTCCCGATAACAAAGGTCGTTTCCCTCCCCTCAGTCAAACGCTGTAATTTTACGAACTCTCCGATTTTTGAAAGTAATTTTCATTTCCTTTGGAGTTCCAAAAAATCGGAATTCCGCTGTGTTTTCAGAATGTTAATAGTTTCATTAGACGTGAGAATTGGGAACGTTTTTGTTTTTACCGCGATTTGAGTTCGTATGTTCAACTAAGTTAACGCTTTCGGGCATTTTGTAATTTTTTTCGGGCAATAAGGTCACCGCCCCCACCCCCGCCCCCCTAAGCCGAAGGTGCCCGTACGCCGGCGATGATGGTAAGAAAAAACAGCAGAAACTATATTTAAATGTTGACAACATGTCAAATCAAATCAATTTTTTTTCTCGCAAAATTCTTCTGGGTGGCGGGCAAATTCCATTGAGAGGGTGAAAAAAAAATACAGGTTATGGACACACTGTACACTCATCAGAAACTCAACCTAAGTTGCTAGAAAGCAGACTGTGCCCTTACTTTACCTTTAAAAATGAAGGACATTGCTTAGAATAATTCTTACTTCCACGTTTCTCTAACCGGGTCCACTACAATCAAGTGGCTCAGTAGTGAATATGTAAATGTTCGCCTTCATTAATTACACCAATCGAGCTTACAGGAGCTAAAATTGATTGAAACTGAACAGATCATAAGCTCTTCACAAAACAAATCTTATTGCAATAGACCATTTTACAGTTTTCTACTCGGTGGCCTGGGTTTTGGATGGCAGCGAGGCTGGAGGTGACCTTGCTTTGATACAGACCTCACTGCTTTTGTCATGTAAATGAACCTAGTTAGCATAAGAACAACTTGATTTACACAAGGTTCATTTATTTCACACTATCTGCATAAAATAAACGTAGAAAGAAATGTATCGTTACAACACATGATTACAAGATAAAATAATTACAGTACGAGTTATAAAATGTGCATGGTGGTCAAAGTAGCTAAGGCTTTCTAGTTGGCCACCGTCTACTTTAAGTAAACGAAGAAATGACACTGAGCTTCACTGGAATATAGTAGAAAATGTCTGTAGACAAATGCTCTTGGAGGTCTGCATATTTCCAAGAGTATTTCACAACTATAGTTTATGAAAACCTTGGGAGGCAGACAGAGTGCACTATGGGGAATTGGAAATTAGAGAATGGATATAAATTGAGCATGTTAGAGATATACTGAACCAAGCGAGGAATTTAAACAGGACTAGTCCAGTACCAGAATTCTCCTTTCTTCCCGCCCCGTATAGGGGCTGAACCCGGGCGGGCGAAAGAAGAGTCCACGATAACTTGCATGCGCATGCTCAAAACGAACCAATCAAAAATTACTAGGTCCCAACCACGCCGCTCGCGTCTGTGTCGCGGCGCAATGCCTTTTTCAGGAGAGCACATATGGTCCGCGGAGTGGGGGTATTTTGCCATATTTAGCAGCTTCTCTAGCGCCAGCGCCGGAGTATGTGTGCTTTTTAACAATAATTTCAACTTTCAAATTTTGAAATCTTTCTCCGATCCAGAGGGAAGGTTCGTCATGGTTGATATTAGAAAGTAAGATCTTAACCTGGGCTAATATTTATGCACCGAATGAAGACAAGCCCGCATTCTTCCAAAACGTTCTAAACCAACTTCTCTGTTTTCACTGCAGCGAGATATTGGTGGTGACTTTAATTTAGTGCTTGATGTCCAAAAAGACAAAAAAGGTGGTAGACCAGTAACCCACAACAACTCGTTAAAAGAGGTCAAGCACATTTCAAATGTATTGGATCTCATAGACATTTGGCGTTGCTTTAATCCAGAAGCTAAAAGATTCACTTGGAGGAGAAGAAAACCTGACATACACTGCCGTCTAGACTTTTTTTTGACAAGCTCTAGCTTAAGTACGGCTATCACCGATGCAGACATATAACCTGGGTACAAAACAGATCACTCTTTAATATCTATTCATCTGGCAAATAATGCAAACCAAAGGGGCCCGGGTTTTTGGAAATTGAACACCTCTTTCCTGTTAGATGAAGAATGTGTTGGCCTAATTAAGAAAACAATCATTGATGTAGCAAATGAATATGTGAACAATAACGACATTGATACCATTCTATTATGGGACACCATGAAGATGCAAATTAGGTTAAGCTCTCTAAACTATGCAAGGAGAAAGAAAGCTAAAATGAAATCACTTGAGTTAACACTTGAATCTGAAATATTGTCTCTCCAAAAGGAGTTAGAAGAAAACAACACTTCTGAAAATGAGAAAGTCCAGAGTTATTTAACATACTCGAGAAATGTAGAAAACACTCGCCTGCGGCTCGTGTTTTCTTCATTTCCCTCGTGTTCTCAAATGACCATCGTGTTTTATCATAGTGTAATACACGGCTTAGGCTTCTTTATTTGTTAAATACATGTTAAGATTCTACAAAGAGAAGAAATTTCAAAATATAAAACTAGAGGAGCAATATTAAGATCCAAGTCTCGGTGGTATAATGAATGAGAAAAAAATACAAAATACTTCCTAAACTTGGAAAAACGACATTTCAATAAAAAAAAACCATCAAACACCTCACATTAGCAAATGATAATGTCGTCAATACAGATAGCGAAATCCTAGAAGAAGCAAAATCCTTCTATCAGAATCTCTATTCTTCAGCTAATAGGCAACCCGACATTAAGGAAGAAAATATGTTTTTCCCAGACGGAAATACTCTCATCCTAAATGAGCAAGAGCAAAAAACATTGCGAAGGCCTCTTGACTGCCTCAGAATGTTTAGAAAGCTTAAAATCGATGGAATCAAACAAGAGACCTGCAAGTGATGGCCTCCCAGCCGAATTTTATAAAGTCTTTTGGAATGACATCAATCAGTATCTGTTAAATGCCTTAAATTGTGCATATACAAAAGGTCTCTTATCGATTACTCAAAGAAGAGGATTGATTACTCTCATACCAAAACAGAACAAACCGACCAACCTGTTAAAAAACTGGAGGCCTATCACCCTGCTGAATTGCGATTACAAAATAGCCACCAAATCCATTGCAAGTAGAATACGAAAGGTCCTACCAAAGATAATCAATAACGATCAAACTGGTTTTCTAAAAGTAAGGGTACATATGAATGTTGTGCCGCGTAAGTAGCACTATAATTTACACTTCAGAGTTAATTCTCTGGTTCCACTATTTGTGTTCCCAGTGCTACGCGGCACAACATTCATATGTACCCTTACTTTCTCTTCGCCGCGATTCACCATCTAACTAAAATCGTCCCCGACTTTCTCTGTGCGACCTTGTAGCTCAGTCGGCAGAGTAACGGTAGATCTATTCCGGAGGTCGTGGGTTCGATTCCCACCGGGGTCAAAAGATTTTTTCTTTGCCTCGTGTGGTTCCCTGTTTCCCTTTACTAGGGCTAACGCCCAGTGGGTTATTCATGGGTTTAAGTAGCACTATAATTTACACTTCAGAGTTAATTCTCTGGTTCAGACTTATCGATAGCTATTATTAATTACACAAATACAGAAAAATACCTGATCTACTACTGTTTGTCGACTTCGAAAAAGCCTTCGATAGTATTGAATGGTCCTTTATAGAAAAAACTCTGACGTACTATAATTTTGGAACCTCTCTGGTTACTTGGGTAAAAGTATTTTATACCGATATCAGCAGCTGTGTTCTGAACAACGGATGGTCTTCGGACCTTTTCAACTTAAGTCGCGGTGTGAGACAGGGTTGCCCGCTGTCCCCATATTTATTTATTTTGTGCGCTGAAATACTAGGTAATACAGTAAGGAAAGATAATGAGGTCCATGGAATAAAGATTTTTGATACTGAGTGTAAGTTGTCCCAATACGCGAGTTCCTTTGGGACGGTAAGGGCGATAAAATCAAAAGGACGACAATGATATGAAATAGTTACGCGAAAGGAGGACTTAAGATGTTAGATATTCAAAGCTTTAATGAATCCTTGAAAATGAAATGGATCCAAGGGTATCTAAATGAAGAAAATAAAGGGAAGTGGAAACGTTTTTTTGACCATTACTTAAGGAAGTAAGGAGGAAAACTATATTGCTCCGAAGCAATTTGAAACAGCAAGTTTCTACACTGCTCAGCCTCAAGGACCCTTTCTTAAAAGAAATCATACAGTACTGGACAAAATTTAAGAGTGTGTCCGTGAGAAAACCAGGCAGAGCCAGGCAGGAGGTGATACAGCTCAAATCACCGATTTTGCTCAAACTTGGCATAAATGTTGGGTTTGGTGAGTAAATGATTATGGCAAGAACTTAGGTTAAAATATTTTATTCTCTTCAAGTTAGGGGAATCTCCTCCAAAAATGGCCCTTTTTCACTAATTTATGCATAATTAATTAGCTGTCTTTGATTTAGTATTTCTACAACAATAAAGGCTATGTGGAAATGAAATCCACTGAATCATGTTCTACTATTATTAGACTCAAAGCACAGATATTCATTTAAACCAGACATTTTGATTTCTCTCCGTGGCTCCATCATAAGTAAGGTGCATATTTTGTAGTGTTGTAAATAGCCTTTAATTAATGGCAAATATCTGCACTGGGCAACAGCAAATACTCGTTATTCTAACATGGATAGTGAGAGCAATCACTAAAGTTCTCAAAAAAGCCATAAAATGTTTGAAATAAAACAAAGCATTTTTTGGAATTCAAGTGGAATTTTTTTAGAGAAATCAGGCATTATTTTAGCATTTTTTGGCTTGATGCGAGAATTTCTAGTAGCATTAAATGCCAGTTTTACTAACACAATCGAGAAAGACCTAGGCTCTACTTTTAGAACTAAGAAGTTTCTTTGCAAACTGAAAAAAAAAAGGATTCCACTTTAATTTTGCTAAGAGAAAGGGCCGTTCCAGTGCTCTAATTTAATTAATTTAATTTTAATTTAAAGTCCACCTAAATTCAACTAAATGCGATAGATAATTATTTGATTGGCCATTTAGAGAACGTTATTATACTACTCCTCCAGTTTTGAGAAGCGAGTGACTTAGTAACAAAATTCTAACTTTTTTTTCTTGCTTTCGTATCCGCCCGGTTTCAGCCCCTATAAGGGGCGGGAAGAAAGGAGAGTTCAGGGACTGGACTAGCATTTTCCTAACACCCTTTATTATTTCGTGTCTCACATTGTCTCTAGACAAAAGCTTTATTTTTGAAAGAATTCGGATTTTTTTCATTCCCAATGCCCACAAATGTCATGTCCTTACTGAAGAACGAATGTCATGTCCTTATTGAAGGTAGCCTGAGTAGCTTAGAGGGAATTTCGCTGCTTTCTTAGCGCGCTCTTTAAACGCAGCGTGCTTTTATCACTACCAATGCTGCAGGATGCAGTGCGACTAAAAGGCCGGACACGAAAACCTCTGAAAACCAGCAGGTTGAAAAAGCAGGCAATGTGTGCAGGAAGTGAAGCCACACTTGGAGGTGGATTAGAGTTTTATTACTCGTTGTACACAAACACTTGACGAAATAGGTTGTTTACTCCCAGTTCATCCGGCTTAAACAGTTTAGCAGTTAATTTTAAACTGTAACTATATATAACTATATATACAGAAATAACTCTTTTTTCAGTGGATATTTTAGAATTTGAAAGGTGCAAAACAATGTGCCCAGATGTGTTTTTCATCTGTATGATCATTGTGATCCATTTGCCCAAAAAGCTTCACATGCACGTGCATCCTCCAAAAAACGTGTTGGCAACAGAAACCTCAGTGTGAGCTTTATTGAACATGAGCAATGCGGAAAACTGCTGGAGTGAATATCTTAGCAATATGGCTTAACTGAAGGCACATGGGCTCAGATGGAGTCATTATACAAGCTGTTGCAGACAAATTTCATTTCAAAATTCATATTTTAGAGACAAATCTAGGTTTTGCTGAATTCAATGTACATGTACATGGGATGCAAGCAGTTAATCCTTCTTGTGAACCAAGACTTATTTATTTAGGTCGTGTGAGTGAATATACCATTTTGTTTCTCAGTGCCACTTGTCCAATACCCAGACAGATGTTAATATGGCTGGAAAATGCACCACTATTTCATCATCATCATCATCATCATCATCATTTATTTGCCTTTATATTACAACATTAAAAAAAAAAAGAAAAAAAGAAAAAAAAATAATAATAATAATAATAACAATAATAATATACAGCAAGTTGTTAGGCGAGGAGACCTCAAGAAACCACCAGGCTTATAGGAGAGGCCACCTCGACATCACAATATTAAACAAGATAAGGGCTGCGAAGGAGTGCGGCAGAAACTAACTCAGAAACTATTTTAGTAATTAATGATGATTAATGATTTAGAATTAATGATGACGGCAGAGTAACTGCTTTTATTGATAAAATAATTAGTTGTAAGCAGCCAACTGATAATCCTAAATTGTTGAAGATGGTCAACAGACAAATTCACAGATATTCCCACACTTGCCGAAAATAAAATCAAAAAGAAAGCGTTCGCTTAATTATCCGCAGCCACCCATGAAATCAACACAGATTCTTTATCCTCTAGAAGGTGAATTGGATAAACGTGAAGTTGACTTACACAAAGAAAACTGGAAGTTAATTCAGAAATAGTTCAATGACATGAACTTGAAGGGGATAATATCTCATTTGACCAGCTACTGGTAAATTTAAAAGCGACTGAAAATAATTACATCCTGGCTATTAGGTCAAGTCTTGTTACACCTACTATCTTTTTAAAAAGACGACCAAATGAATTAAGAATAAATAATAACCATGGTGATTAATTTGTTCTTGATGTTTATGCTTGTGCTAGGTACATTGTATCATACATCTCTAAGGCACACAAGGGAATGAGTGAACTTTTGCGAAGGGCATGTGATGAAGCCAGAAAAGGTAACTCTAACATTAAACAACAAGTTAGGGATATTGGCAATAAATTCCTAAATAATTTGAAAAATTCATTTTCTGAGTTTCCCAACGGGAGTCCAACCCATGGCCTTCCAGAATACCGGTTAGACGCTCTAACCACTGAGTTATGGAGGACTCATGGCGAGCAAGGTCGTAAACTAGGTTTCTATGTGTGACACAAAACCTGCGATACTGCAAGTCTCAAATATGTCCAAATGATAAATCAGGATTAATGATAAGTAAAATGGTGTCTTGGATCAGTGGGGGTTAAGCTATCTTTATACTTCATCTTAGAAGTCACTAATAAATGAGCACACACGACTACGTGTAATGCCACTTGTATTTAAGAAATAGAAAACATGTACCGTGTTTCTTTCGAGTTATAGAAACACGAGTGGAAGTTTGAAAGAACTAGAAATGCTGTGGGAACTCGTGCCGCAGGCGAGTGTTCCAACAGCTTTTTTGAGTTCAAACTTACAACCCACACTGCACTTTTATTTCTAACTATTATTACTGGAAGGACCATTTTGTATTCACCACCTTTTATAACTATTAACTGAATCCTCAGAAACCTGTTGATGATAGCCATAATGATAATCTTGCCTTTCTCGCACTCTGCTCAAGATTAATACATTTTTATGTCCTTTCTGTTTGACAGGCTGTGTTTCCTTCTTTTAAAATAGGTCACCATCACAAGGATCACAACAACTGCCTACAGATCAAATAGCTGCATATGTACACCAAGTCAGCGACATCTCCACACCTAAAATGCCTGCAAAATGACTGATGGTGGTGGTCAATACTTAGTTGACCCTCTGGACAATGGATACCTGCTCAACTGCCCTTTCTTCCAAACATATACTCTTGCTATACACAGTTACTGAACTAGTGAGACAATCTCAGATAGTGCACAGAGTTTTATGAAGGACTGTTAGTACATTTTAAATCGTCTCCTGCCTGTATTTAATTTCATTATACGTTGAATTAGCAAAGGTGATTATTTTATTTTTTGTAACTTGATACTTTTTGTTTTTCACGCAAAATTTGTAACATGATACCCTTGTTTTCTCAAAGACATACAAAGAAAGATATGCTCGCTTTTTTTGTCGGGGAAAAATGAAATAATGTTATTAACTTATGAAAAAAATGGAAGAGGAGTGATTTTGTTTCTTTCAAGAGGGAAATTTTTATATCATCGATAAACAATTGTTAATTTAATTATCAAATAGTCACGTCGCGTCTCGGAATAGCACGTTCTTATTACGTTGCCACCGTTGGTGTTAACAATAAACCAGTCAAAATACACATTCATTTGATATCGATTATTAGTATAATTTCAGAGTTGAAGAGCGAGTTTCCAGCAATCTTATTGGTTGAGCGATTCGTACTATGACGTTATATTCATCGCGCTACGCGGTCAGTATAATAACCCTCTCAACCTTTTGTTTGCAAAAACAAAATGGCTGCGAGCCGGTTTACCCAAGTTTCCGACGAGGAAATATCCGAAATGAAAATAAATGCAGTCCCGAAAAATACACAGAATGCAACAAAATATGGTGTTAAACTGTTCAAAGGTAAGCCAGCCTTCTGCTTTGAATTGAATTATTTCATTTTATTTACTTTAGAACTCAAGAGTTTCTGTAAATCAACAGAAGTATCGTATTAACACTGAACAACCTCGTAAGTACTCCGCTTTAAATTTATTTCAAACAGAATGGTTCGCACAGCAAAAAAAGAATTCACAACGGAGTTCGAGTCTATCGAAGTTGAAGAAATTAACAAATGCCTTTCAAAGTTTTATTTGCTCGTATATCAAGTCAAATGGTTTGTTTCAGTATCAAACTAGAACAACAGAGTGGTTTGATATTTTTTCCAGAATGCACTTCGTCAGAGTATTAAGTAAAGAACATAGAGGAGACCAGCCTTAGAGCTGAATGGGCTACCCTGTATAAATAAAGTTTTACTTTACTTTACTTTACTTTACTTATCATGTGATACAATGACTTAAACGGAATGTGCAGTATTGGTGTAGTTGACTTAGTTGATTCTTTGGACCATATTTATGGTAAGATGCCTAAGTTACTTGAACAGTATGAGTGACAGTTTACAAAACAATATAAATTTTTAGTTCATACAACAACGTTCAATATTATTGTTTTTAATCAGCATAAATAAAAGAAAGCGGGGGCAACTTTAGTGATAACTATTACTAGTAATATCTTTTAATTCCCTGTAATCCCTTTTATATCTTTGTAATTCCTTGTAATCCCCTCTCTAGCCATTTCCAAAAAAACTAGTTGTCTACAACTGTTCAGTTAAGATCTAACAACAAATACCTTGTGAAAAACGCTTTGTGAGCTTGCTTGCGCGGTACTGGCCATATGATGTAATGGAAATTTTAAAGGTAATTGACAACTTAAGAAGAAGTTATTGCTGCTTTTATCGCTCACCTAACCACGATTAAGTACTTGCTTATGTGAAGAAAGGTGATGAAAATTAAGCAACACTTTAGGAAACGGTTCATAGAACGTCTTTTACGAGTGAACTTACCCGCTTACTACAGTTTTGATGGAGTATAGGAGCACAACCTTAAACTTCTTTGAAAAAGGTTCCAAGCTGTTTTCCCCATCACTATTTCCTGTTTTTTTAAGTTTTGTACCATTTTATGTGAAATTCGAATAATCAAACTTCAACAAATGGCCAAAAGGAGCGACCGAGTACCCAATGAGAGTCTGGGCAAATTTACCCGTATGACCCCGCCTCAAAATGTCAGGAGTAAGAAATTAGGTCTGATTTAACATTCATGCAAAGTAAATGAAATCTGTAACACAGATTTTTTTTGCGCTCAGAGAATGTTAAATCAAAAATAGCTCAAAATCCTTCTTACAGATTTTTAAAAATCCGGCTCTAAACGTGATTCACCCCAACAAATCAACGGCTTTGAAAATTTCATCACAGGTTGTACGGTAGGTTTTCGAGCAATCCTCGATCAAAGAAAAGACGGCAGCTATTACAAGAAAACCAGTTTATTGTAGCCTGCGTGGCAGGCCGTAGAAAGGGAGTGAGGAAAGTCAAAATGAGCGCGGGATCGGAGGGAGAAGGAAGGGCCTGCAAGGACACTATTGTTTTCTTTGTTTTTTACGTCCACCAGACGAACGTAAAAATCCTGATTGGTCAGATTTAATGAATTACCTAACTTCATCCTTCTGATTGGTCAGCGACTTGTCATTCGAAACCATTAAGGTCTTCTTACATTTATATTCAACCAGGCGGATAAATCTAGAGATCGTTTCGAACCAATTCATCATAGGTTAGCCGATGTTAGTAATAACGCCTCTTTTCAGAATTGTTAGCGACCTGATTACTGAAGTCGAGGCCATGAAATTTACTGCCTGATATTTAGCTCAGAGGCTAGTTTGTTTGGAAGACATCGAAGGGGGCAAATTTGACGTTGTCTGTGCATCGGCGGAAAGTGTCACAGATAAGCGATTTCTACAATCATTGAAGAAGAACACTACTGAGTTGCAGTTTGGTGGCTTGTGAGTCGCATAAAGTTGAAACATTTGCCACATGTTATTTTTAGATTTATCTGGCAAACTCTACAAACATTGTTACAATTGCTTTCTTTCTGGCTCGGCGTCTTCTCGCTTTTCCCAACGTCCGAAGCTAAGGTCATTTTTCGTGTAAAACAATAAAAACAAGAAATACGAGAACCCATTGGCACCTTCAGATTTTGTCACGAAAGAAGTGGTGTGATTCTGATTGGATGATTTTGACAGCCAGACATTCCACAGTTGAGTGGGTTTTGCATAGTTAATTAGAGGGCGGAATAAAGAAAACAATAGCGTCCTTGCAGGCGTCCCCTACTGCGATCCTCACGCGTCTGTTCTCGCGCTTCATGCGCGCGTCTTTCCCCTTTCCCTCCCCTTCGGAAGCCTGCCACGCAGGCTAAGTTTATTGTCAATCAGAGCCGCCTTAGATCGCTATTTGCGTTCACCTCCGTTCAACAAGGAAGTCTCAATTTGCGACACTGTTCAGTTTAACGAAGCAAACAAAGCTCTAAATTCCTACCTCAAGCACCTAGCCAGTAGCGGTAAAATTGCTGGAACGGTTCACAAAAATCCCCTGACGGCTGAGACGGTGCAAAAGTTGTTCGAGGCAGGTGAATTAGCGAGTGCAAAAACAAGAAATCCCCGTCTTTTGCTACAAGCAACGTGGTTCTACATTTCACTGTATATCGGTAACCGAGGTAGGGAGAATCAAAGCGCGATGAAGAAATCGATGCTTCGTCTAGCCGTGACACTGTCAGGGGAAGAATATTTCAAGCTGAATAAAGACGGACCTGGAGCGGTGCTTTCCACCAAGAACCATACGGGTGGTCTCGACGGCACGGAAGATCATGCAGACGGCAAAATATTTGCTTCAGCTAATTCCTCAAGATGCCCACTTCAGACGATTAAAGCGTATCTTTGTCATCTTCATCCTGAAGTTGATGCCTTATTCCAGCGTCCTAAGGAGATCTCCCTCAGGTTCCCCCAGAAAAAGACAGGATCTGGTTTGAGAGGAAGGTCTTGGACCATAACTCCTTAGAAAACATGATGCGAAATATGACCGAACTGAACAGGTTACCCTCTAATTTGTTAGGTTTCCCCAACAATTCGCCGCTACCCATTTAGACTCCTGGGTGGAGAGAGTCACTTTGCACACAATACAGTGTCCCTGGCCAGGGCTCAAGCCCGGACCGCTCGATTGCGCTCCAGGGACGAGTGCACTTACCGTTAGGAAACCGCTTTTAGTTCTCTAGAGACAAGTGCCTCTCTAAAGTAGACAGCCTCTGAAAGACACGAATGCAGCCGCTTTGAGGACAATTATACACACCTGCTGCATAGCCACTATCCATGGAAACAGCAGCAGACGCTTCCATGGTCACAAACGTTGATAATGGCACCTATGCTGTGGTCGCAGTGTTTGTAATTTTTTTTAGAAAATGACCAGAAGTGTCCCTCAGAGAACGATGCTTACAGCAGAACCAAAGAAAGAGATGTCTGACTAAAAGGCCTTTTGCAGGATCCAGTCACATGGTGCGGAATAAATTACACTGAGACGCAAATGACGCAGTGGGACTTCCCAAACAAAAGAACTCTTACCAGTCCAGCCCGACTTTCCTTTGTTTTGAAAGTCCCACTGCTTCATTTGCGTCTCAGCGTAATTTATTCCGTACCATGTGACCGGATCCTACAAAGGGCCTATTTCAAATTTAAAAGAAACCTTTGATCATTAGCATAAAGTTAAATAATATCATTGTAACAACATCGTCAGTTCATAAGAATAACACATCCAGGGTAGGGTAAAGCGTAGGCACGATCTACAATCCCTCCACACAGTGGTTCACTAGCAAGTTGACTGTCCCGACCACGCCCATCTAGTAGTATGCACTGTAAACCCCGTGTGTATGGAAAGAAAACTTGAGATTCTATCAGATACGATTAGCATTATAACCAGTTCAATTGCGTGTTGGTAAACGCTAAATATGTTCAAAACGCTTTTCCGGTTTAACTGTTTTTCCACTTATCCACGGTCAACAATTTGCCCTTTGAAAATCTGGAGGAAAAAGGGTAAACCCCGGGAACGAGGTTGCATGATCAATGCAATACGCGCACCAACAGGTAATTGACTCAGCGGAACCGAGCTGAACTGAAAATTATTTAGCTTAGTGATACTTCGGGAGTCATCTGCTGTTTCAATGTTGGCGTTACGACAGACCACGCAGTCCTACACGGCACACCGATATCTGAAATTTCCGGGAGTATCCCCTCCCCCCTGTGCTACAGCTAAAAGCCATTCAAGAACAAGAAATAATTGTTCCTGGCTAGTGCAACTTTAAAAATCTACTGTCACTGCTTTAAACTTCTAATCGGTTTATGTAGATCGTGAAATGTTGATCATTTGCGCAAGAGTAGTGAAGGCGTGACTGGGCTGGTCATACGGTTGTGTTACACTTTTACCGAGTCTCGAATATCAGCGACGCAGGACGGTTGCCGATATTTTAAAACAGACTCATGTATCCCGTTTCTTACAGCAGAAAGCTTAGGCTCTTTAATACAATGTGGAGTGGTATTGAGGGGAATCAACGGCTTTTAGGTATGTTTCCTGTAACATTTTCGGATGAAATTAGTCACATTTTAAAGCATTTTGTTTATTTGTTTGGGTCTGACCGTTTCACAGTTTTCACTTGTTTCCAATTTACATAGGCGCAATTTATTTCAAACTTTTAACTTACGCTTTTGATGACCTCGGTTTGATTTTGTTGTTTTACCGGTAATTCATTGCCGGATTAACCTCTCGAATTCTTGAGCTTGAACCGAGATCGGCTGTTTGCCAAATTAGAATCAGTAAGGGCACCATTCTAATTTGCTTCAAGACATTTCAACTCGATTAATTTTAAGTCTTAGCTTTTAACGTCCTTAATGCTAACTTGACAGCATTCCAAGTTGACCCATTATTGTGTCTTAATGAACTCAAAGCGCTGTGGTAAATAGAAAACATTAAGTTTCCAGGAAATTAAATCTCTTGCGTTTGTAGTGATAACCATTCACGGTGTTGTTTACGGGAACACACTCGATGACAAACTAGATATGACGGCAAACACGAAATTAAACAAAGTTAAAGCGTTTCTAAAACGTCTAAAAACAGTTTTTATGCAGTGGAAAGTATGTTTCTATGATAGCAGTGAATTGATGGGATTTTTAATTAATGACAGCCTTTTATTTTCGCCATTGAAATTGATTTGTCTCTTGTTCGTGTATAAACATTGTGTCACTTGCGCCCAACACATTGACAGAGATTTTCGTTTTTCTCAAAGGGAAATACTGCGAGTTCGAGCATGAAATTTGGCATGGTATATGTTTAATAATGATATTTTAAGGGTGTAAAGTAAAATAATCGAAAAGTGAGGTACCAGATGAACTTTTATGCTGTTCAACATGACCTACATTGTTCCGCCATTTTTAACACGCTTGAGAGGTGTTTTTAAAATGGTTCGGAAAACCACTAGATAAACATATCTGAGATTAGTTTAAAACAAAAAATAAATTAGAATGGTTGCTCCACATTTGTGTGAAGTTTGAAGTCAATTGAATTTATTTTAAGACCTTAGCAGCGCTTCGTCCTCGCACCTTATTTCGGTCATTTTATTACACGAAAAACCGCACTTCGACCGCGCTTTCAAATTTTCGCGAATTTCTAAAAAATAAAAATTCGCTGGAATCTTGAAATATGATTTTTAGAATTAGGTCACCTAAGGGTATCTTTGGGCACAATATGAGCGATTTGCCAAATGGGTCGTTGACCGGCGTTTCTCGATCCTAAGAGTCAGCTATTCTTAAAGATCGGGAAAAACTGCGTGTGAATCTAACAAAGTTCGTCGTAAAAATGTGTTTTGTGAAAGCATACTTTACCGTTTTGAAATCGGGGAATTTTGAAGCGTAGGCATTTATGTCTACAAGTTTTAAAAAAAACTCTCTTTTTTTGTCTCGTTATGTATAACGCTCGTTTAAATTTTGGATTTCGGCATAGTTTTTGCCACTTTGCACCAGTCAATCACGCTATACATGACAAAGAAAACGTATGTAATATGTATGGCAATACAAAACCACTTTAACCTAAAATAATGATTTACTAGCCTCACTCATGACACTATAAAGGAACTTGATTGGTTTCCTCTTTGGAGGTCTCATCGCTTTGACTGCACAGAGTAAAAATTCAACCTTGAATGGCCTGCTTTGTAGTGTCCTTGTACTTAAAAGAGTTTCTGTAAAAAGTATCTTTCAGTTACTTCCATAGTATCGCGATATCCACGTTGTTATTGTAAATTTTGAATCTTTGCCAAAGAAAAAAAAGATGGATGATATTTTCTCTTCGACAATCGTTTCAAAACTGAATAACTACGAAAACCGAAATTGAAATGTAATTGTTACAATGAAAATAATTTAAATTAATAAGCACCCAAGATCTTGCATTACGAATTCCTTCATTTGACGGAACTGATCAAGTGCTGCGTTCTTACATCCTGTTTTTAAATTGCTTTCGGCATAAAGCCGCTTCTCAGCATTGGGCCTCCGTACGTAGTACGGACTGAAACATCATTAAACGTACGAAAGATTCTTGACACTGAGGTCAAAACTTTCAGTACACCTTGATATTCGCTTTTCGCAATCCAATTCTTATCGCGCAGGACCTTAATAATTTCCGCCATTTAAGCGCGAGCACTAAGATTGGATATTGCACCCTAATAAAGTAGTTAATAGAATACGATTTAAGGCACTGACCTCAGCGAAAAATGGAACAAGGCTTTCTCCAGTTGCTCTCGTCTTCTTTATGTTCTCACGAGCGCAGTCTTTAGAGAGCGCCGTTCTTATTCGCACGAGTGAAATTATTATTTACTTGTTTCAAGTGTTAACTGATGGTCGACTGGCATTTTACTGATCTGTTCTTTTGTTCAAACCTTCATAGTGATCTTAGTGAAGATATATTTACTAAGGAAGACTGAATAGGCCGGCTGAGATCAAACTCGAATTTGCAGTGAACCTCTTAGTAAGTATGAAATCAAAGCTTCTTGTTTCAGCCGAATCATTCCGTTTTTCCCAAATCGCGCGAGCCACGAAACAAGAATACTCTCGATGAAATTCTGACCGCTTTAATGTGTGCAAACTCTGTGAAATTGTTCCCAGGGCTTTTCCTTGAGGGCCCGGAAAAGACTCTGGAACGAGTTTGTTACTAAATATGAGAAGACCTGTTTACACCAATGATGGTTTCTATCCAGACCAGCTATAGCTGTAGCGGTCCGTATGAGAAAATTCCGCCCGCGCCAGGAACCAATCAGATTGCAGGATTTGCTAACTTCCGCCCGCTCACGAGCTGAAAAAAGATAACGAATAATTTACACTTTAATAATCAAGGTTAGGCTGCAGTTTCTTTTTTCTATCTCGTCGCGTTGTTTTTTAAAAGAAATAGAAAACATATTCTCCGAGTTTCTTTCGAGTTACAGGGACACTCGAGAACTCGAAAAAGCAATGGAAACACTCGCCTGCGGCTCGTGTTTGTAACATATGCGGTCGATACTGGCCAGTGGTATACACTTGTGTTACATGCCCACAGGAGTCGAACAATAAACAGTGGCTTTAGTATGTTACATGGTGTCAGAATAGACCACAAAATGCAATAAATCGTCACATTAAAGAAGCCATTAGAAACCGAATTTAATTTCATCTTAACTGATGTCTCAGATACCGTTTTGATCACCCTTAAATTGATTGGGACAGCCAAGATTAAGATTTGTACCGGGAGTTCAGCCGCTTTCGTAATCATGTTGGTTGCGTGTTCGACAAGCCGCTCAGCAAACTCCAAGCAGAAGAAAAAGCCGATTGGCTCGGAACATGGATAGGTCCACAAGGCCGAGAAATATACAAGACGTTCCAGTGGGAAGAGGGAGAAAAAGGAGACCCAGTAAAAGTCCTTGACAAACTCGCCAACGTACGATCGCGAAAAAAACAAGCGCATCGCAAGCTAGGCAGGAGCTGAATTTATGCAAACAATACACAGGCGAGTCGTTCGAAAACTTTGTGAAAGATCCTCGTCTCATTCTCATGGACTGTGAATATACCGACCCTGATGACATGCTGATTGATTCGATCATTGATGGAGTACACACAAAGAAGCTTCAAGAGGAACTGCTTGATCGTGGAGAAGAACTAACTGTGGCCAAAGCCATCGAAATACGAAATGTCGCAGAAGCAAGCATGCGTTGTTCGCGATGAAGAACCTCCCATCACTGGATCCGAAAAAAACGAAGAATCCAAAGAAACCTGACTCTCAAAAAGGGAAGCACTGCCCCAGGTGTGACAGAGACCCCCACCATGACCGGAATCAAGGAAAAGGTCCCGCCCTGGGATCCACATGCTCCTACTGTAAGAAACCTAACCATTGGTTAGCAGTGTGCAACCCCGTCTTCGTGTACACAAGATTGCCACCAGCTCAGATGATGATTCGGAAACAGAGATGTTACACATCCACATGACCCAGCCTGCCGATACTGTGTCAGATGACAAGTGGACCATAAGATGCAGAGTGGAAAACAAACAAATCGAGCTCAAAATTGACACGGGCGCTTTGT
>JAHPZR010004871.1:0-5000 GCA_019787425.1 Platygyra sinensis
AGGAGGTGATTGAGTCAATTCAGCCGAAGATCGCGCAAAGGGTATTAAGGATCTCGATCTTGAGCAGGAAGAACTTCCGTCAGAACGAGTGCTGGGAATTGAGTGGTGCGTGGAAAGTGACGTATTTCAATTTCGCATCTCATTAAAGGACAAGCCCTTTACAAGACGGGGAATCCTTTCGACCGTGAGTTCAATTTATGACCCCCTGGGATTCGCCGCTCCCTTCCTCCTTCAAGGGAAAAGAATCCTTCAAGATCTATGCAAAAAGAAGGTCGCATGGGGCGATCCAATACCTGACGAACTTAGAACCAGATGGGAAAAATGGAGAAGCGAACTAGTCCTCCTGGAAGAAATGAAGATTACAAGATGTTACAAGCCAAATGACTTTGGCAAACTCAAGTCTATTGAAGTTCACCCTTTCTCAGACGCCAGTGCTGATGACTATGGACAGTGTTCCTACCTGCGACTGGTCGATGACAAAAACCGCGTCCACCGTTCGTTCCTGCTGGGCAAGGCTCGAGAAACACCATTAAAGCCAGTCACGATACCTAGATTAGAGTTAACAGCCGCTCTTGTTTCTGTCAAAGTCACCCAGACACTTCAAGAAGAGCTTGAATATGACGAGGTGGATGAATTCTTTTGGACTGACAGTTAAGTCGTCCTAGGATATATTAACAACGATGCCCGCCGTTTCCACACACTTGTTGCAAACGGCGTGCAGCAAATTCGAGACCACACTTCTTTAAAACAATGGCTTTACATCGACACGAAACCAACGCTGCTGCTGATGCCTCCCGCGGCCTCAGTGCGATGAGCCTTGTTGAAAGGAAACGTTGGATAAACGGACCTGCATTCTTGTGGGATAATGAAGTGAGCTGGAAAATCCTTGATCTGAAGCGCAACGTTCTCAACCTAGCGCCTGACGACAAAGAGGTCAGGAAGGTTTCCGTCCTCATGACAGCAGTAAAAGAAGAACCAATTTCCCTATTGCAACGCCTGGAGTACTTCTCCGACTGGTTCTGTGCGAAGAGAGCTATGGCTGTTTGTAGAAGATACCTTTACGAACTCCTAGAGAGAGTATGATCAAGGAAAGTGCATCCGCAAGACGCAAACAAGATCGCAATCCAGAAATCCCAGACGGTCGACATAGAAGAATTGAAGAGTGCGGAACGTGAGATCATCAGACAAGTTCAAGGAGATACCTTCGAGAAGGAGATCAAAACTCTCATGTCCCTCGTATCGACCAAGGAAATGCAAAGAGACGAAGCAAGGAAACAAAACCAAGAAATAAAACAAGCCAGCATGTTCTGTCGCCTAGATCCTTTCTTGGACAGAGAGGGAATTCTTCGAGTGGGCGGAAGGATTAAGCAAGCCAGCCTTGATGAAGATATTAAGAACCCAGTCATTCTTCCAAAGAAGGGACACGTCACAGCGCTCTTAATAAAGAATTTTTTATGAGAAAGCCCACCATCAAGGAAGAGGTTTTACCCTGAACGAATTTCGCTCGAACGGCTACTGGATCATTGGATGCAGTGGTGCTGTGTCAAGCTTTATTAAGAACCGCGTCACCTGCCAGCGATTACGAGCGAATGTCCAAGAGCAAAAAATGACAGACCTTCCCAAAGAACGAGAGGAACAATCTCCTCCTTTTACCTATTGCGGCGTTGACCTGTTCGGGCCATGGTACGTGAAAGAAGGTCGCAAGGAACTCAAACGCTATGGCTGTGTCACTGATGTTACCGGTCAAAGTAGCATCCAAATCGTTGTATGAAACCACTGCAGTCCCTTTTTTCACTCGTATCCCAACGCCCACGCTATTAGCGGCTCGCGGCATCGCCGCTCCCACGTCACGCTCACAGTCGAGTTCGCTCGCTTACTTCTACTGCGTTCTTTCCCACAGATTTTCGAGGAAAAGAGAGACTGCTCGCAGTCTATTTTAAGTCTCGGGGCCGAGTCATCCAAATCAAGATGGTGCCAATTCCACTGGCTCTTATGAAATTTCCTAATTGGTTGAGGCGCGAGCGAGCACCGAAAAATTGTCTTGGTCCACTGCATACTAGCAGAAAAGGCCCGACAAGACGTTTTGAGATCTAGCACTGTCCGATATTGACCCACGAATCTTGATCTTTTCACAGACTTGTCTGAATTCACCACACATTAGCGTACAAGTAAAGATTTTTGTCGGCCGACAAAACATCGCTAGTGTGCGGCGGCCTAGAGGTGCCTCCCTATAGCGCGAACTGATTTTGAAAATCGCGCGATGGCGCCAGCTTTCAAACTATACGCGAAAGTCGCGCACGAGATCACGTGGTAAAATGCCTACAGTTATGGCGTCCAGATATTTAAAATTTTGTTTATCGCAAAAGTTGCGTGGATCGGCTCCGGTTTCAAAACATTTATCGACTGAATAGAAGACACTACCTTTGTCCGCTTGATTTAAAAAAAAAATGTACGACGTATGTAGGAGTTTCAACCGACGAAAACGATTTGTTGGATCGTCGCGATCATCACATGTTGCGAAAGAAGGTATTATATTATCACACATATTTTCAGTCCTTGGCGTTACTCCTATTACAAATTTAGTCGTGTAACAGAGGATGAATTTTACGTTTAGGGAACTACAAATAACAAAAAATCTTCAATACAACAATTGAATTTTGACGGCCGTCACAAGATCCTAGCTATGCAATCCCTGAGGTTACAATTCCTTATTTTAAATTTTGATCTCCAGAAATGTGTCGCAATGTTGCCAAAAAGAGCATTAAGGCAGGATATAAGAGGTCAACACAATTCTTTTCCCTCTCAGAAGCGCAAAGGATGCCAGAATGCTTTGCGCGCATGCGCGCGTGGTCCTCTCAAAATTTTAATACATTACAAAGCCGCCAATAATGAAGAAAAGCCACGCTTTCCTCGTGTTTTTTTCGCCAAAATTTTTTCAAAGCTTGTATACTTTATAATATAGATGCCTAATTTACAATATCATTTTTTGACAAAATTTTAGCAAGGGATCTCTCTTGTTTGATCATAAATAGGAACGTGTAAGATTTGATAGCGTTGCTAAAGACATAATAACAGTCTGTAAAGATAATAGCTAGCACAAGTTTACCTGTACGTAGTAATAAAAAAACAACTTAATGCTCCAACCACAACGCAGGGGACTCCTTTAGTTGTAGCAGTCAGTAATAATTAATAAGTAATTACCATATGGAGCTAGCATATCTGAATACAGAACAAGTTTAACTTACTTCAGATGTCACAGCTTAGCTCATGCATGATTCGCATCATCATTGAACCACTGGCCAAAAGCTTCTCGCTGAAATGTAACACTACCAAACCGTTTTTACAAAGTTTTTGAAAAGCTGTCGTAAAAAAATGCTGTCTACATTTTTCGGCCTTGTTTTCGTCTTGTTGGCTTCTCTGATCCCGGATGCGAGAGGTAAAGTTCTCTTCATTCAAAATATTCTTTCTATATAGTTTTTACCGAGATTTTTCCTCCTGCATAATATTTTTTGAAAGATGAATTAACACTATTTTAATGCCATTCAGTTCATGTAATCATCCTGAATACCTCTCACTTCACTTTCACAAGAGCCGGTACATTTTGTCGTTAACTTGTGGACGTCGCCTAGAAAATTTTTGTTAACTCTAGTTGCATGATCGTGAATCAATTTAAACTAACGAGCGCTTCACGTGCTTTAAAGATCGATTAAAAAAAACATACTATGCTGGTAAAACGTATTTGCAAAAGTAAGTATGTATTTTGCTGCATATCTTTGTAAATAGAATAGTTTCTTGCCAAGAAACTGCATAAACTACAGTCTTAACTGCAAAAAAGTTGGGCGTCAAAAAGAAAAAGAGAAACTTAACAGGAAAGTTTCAATTTTCAAAAAAAAGTAGCGGCCAGCTTATTTACGTTTTCAGTATTGACAGAATTAGCAATATGAATTTTGAACTGAGTCTGTTTTTACCTGTCATAAGTCAGGCATGCGTTCAAGTGAAAGGACTCTACCGTCATCTTTGATAAATTATCAAAATATTTCTTTGAAATGACCTACTAATGACAACTTTGCACGTTGAGCTCATTACTAGTAAACTAGCAGTGTAAAGTTAGTGTCAATCCTTACACTGCGCTGCAAAATATGATAGCGCGCATTAAACGGGAACCAAGCCACTAGGACAATTTCTCGTTGTTTTTCTATTTTGCCAACCTGAAGAAAAGTTCGTTGACAAGCGAAACTTGAAATGACTGCTGTTTCTTCATAATCATACATTTTTAGATCTCTTTAACGGCCGATTGTGTGGTTAAAAAAACCGCGATCGAAGAAATGAACGTGGATGTGTTTTTTTGGAGCTTTCATTTTCAAAAAGAACTGTGCAAATTGTTCTAGAATTTGGGAAAACTGAAAACTGAATGAATTCGTGTGCAAACTATTTTTGATATAAATAAGTTGAAGTAACAACTAGTTTCTTTTCTCATACCATTCTGGTTTGCTTTCGCAAACAATTTGTTAAAAATCTCAACGTTTTGCGTAGAATTAGCTCGAACACGTGTTACTTGTAATAAGGCACACTAAATTATCCCGCTGAGAGGAAGCTTTAAACGTAACTTACACCATATTTTTTTGCTAGACTTACTTCGTCAAAACAACTTAAATTTTCAGAGTTATCCTTAATAAAAGATGACTAAACTGAAAAAATTTCGCATTTTAAGGCAAGTTTACATTAAAGAAGGATTTTAGTTTTAATTTTTTGTACCCATATTGCTCAGCTACCACTACTACAACTTTCATTCAATTATCAGCCAGGCCGACATTACATCGCTTGGAAAAAGATCCAGCTTTAATTTCAGATAACAAGCCTGGCTTATTCGATCGTATAGCTGCTTGATTTAGTCGCACTGTATGTTGTCAGTTGAACCTGTTTTTTTCTTTGCCAGTCAATCCGAGCCCGGATAAAGTATAACAATGGAAGTCTGTTTTATAACTCAGCTGAAAACGAAA
>JAHPZR010004873.1:0-7500 GCA_019787425.1 Platygyra sinensis
ATCACTCCCTCCCGTCACTATTCCTTCATAAATGGAAATTCACGCTGAAACAACTCCAAGGGCTGGTTCGCACTAGCGACGCAATCGGAAGCGGAGTCGGAATCGGAAGCGCAAGGAGCATTATAATCTAGTGTAAATCAAAAATGGGAATCGGAAGCAGAGTCGGAAGCTTGATGGAATTGGAGTCAGAAGGATCAGAAGAGTTTCTTTTTCTTCCAATTCCGCTTCTGCTTCTGTCGCTCCTGATCCAGTGAGAACAAGGTGAACGGAATCGGAATTGGAAGTGGAATTATCAGCCAATCAAAAAATTCATTACAAGTCCCTTTTAAACTTAGAGCAAGAAAAAAATTGACGGCTGTAGAGGACAAACTGACAGAGGCTGTGAGACAGTTCCCTGTTCTTTATGACAAGTCCTACAGGGACTTCAAAGACAACAGCAAAAAAAAGGCTAGCATAGCAAGGGAGGATGTCGCTAAACAAATAAAACTTCAGACCGGTATGTATTGCAAGTGAATATAGTTTCATTTGTTTTGGTTAGTCAGGATCATGCTGTTGTATGGTTGCAGTTTTCTCGGGTTTTTCTGTTTGGGTATAAATTACCGTAGTATTGTGTCTGCTGAGAGGTTAGCTGAGAAAAAAAGGACATAGCTACATTTGGCGAAATGTGGGATGGGAGTTACACTGAAAGCGAGGCTTACGATTCTGCTTCCATCTTGCCAATTCACACTAGATCAGAACTTTCTTCCGATTCCAACTCAGCTTACGACTCCACTTCTGTCACTAGTGTAAACCAGCCCTTATTGATGAGTTGTTTACACTCATATGTTAGCTGAATTTGTAAATTGAGTTCTGGACTCTACCAAAACTCGACCACTTTTATGCAATAAGAAAATAACAACATTATAAGCTTCCAATAATCAGAGAGCTGTACATAAAGTTACAGTTTACCTGGCCTTTAAAGGCACACCAGAGTTTGGCAAGTAATTTTGGATATAGCCAGGTAGGTCTAAAAAAACAGGTGTCATATTTCTCCCCTACCTCCAATAACAGCCACTTTCATCCATCCCCAAGGTGGCTGTTATAGAGAGGTTTAACTGAAATTTTTAAAAAAGGTAAAGTCTGCATACGAGCCAAGTGGTTGACATCAGGTCGGAGCTTTCAGTACCCCATTTCAGTAACATGAAGAGACCAGGTCTGAAGTATTTCTACGTATCCCCCCCTGGATAGGATGCTAGTCCATCACAGGGTTACCCCCCAGCATTAAATTCTCCGGTACCCATTTAATATACACCCGGGAGAAGAGAGGCACTGTGAGAGTAAATTGTCATGGCCAAGAGCACAACACAATGTCCCCGGCCATGACTCGACAGTACTCAGTCCCTTTGGAGTCAAGCAGACTAACCATAAGGCCAACTCCCCTCCCTTGACGGAAATTAACTTTCAACTAATACATAGGAAAGAAAACAAAGTGCAGCTATTCTTTATGTCCACATGTACAGTGACCTGTACATGTACTGAAGTGTATGTGAAACGTCCCCTATACTTATCTTTTGCCTTAGGAGCCACAACCTTCCCTGGCCTTCGTAAATTTATTGCTGAGAAGTCACAGACCAGAGTGTTGTCACTACTCCATATAGCAGCTCATGGACTGGCATCAGCAGGCTGCACGGGATGGGGTATGTAAAAGGGCTTTACTACTTTTTGTAATGGGATTGCACCATATGTTAGAGGGTTCTTTGTCAACAAACTCAAGAATGCTTCAAATAGGCACTGTGCTTAACAGTACAATTTACTACTTAAGCGTTTAATATAACACAGTTGTTATCATGTAGTGCATAAAAATTTGAGATCTGTGTATGTATCTAGATATATAGGGACAACAATTTGACCTCTCCAAAACATTAATCAGGGGCGAATGATCAGTGATGTCATCTCCATGTTCATCCGCATGCTTCACGAAATGTGTATGACTTTTCAAAGCAGCTTATTGAAGACTGTTGCAGATAAGTTGTTTAGCACAAGCGCTATTCATATCTGAATTTTAGCTTATATCTCACCATGTAATCTAGTAAAACATAGATCTTAGGTTCTTCTAGATATGCCCATACAGGGCATCATCCTGGCAGCTTGCATGAGAGTACACGTTTTAAGAATTTCTCACCCTCTTCCCCCACCCCCTCGGAGAAGGGCTGTGATTTGTTCTTTGCCAATAAACTGGTATCACTCCTTGTGGTTTGGTTAAGTAGCTTAGCCACTTCCCCTAAGCTTTCGCATTACTCATGTCTTGCCATCTTATATCCTTATAGGCCTTTATTTTGTTTGATCCAGCCTGTGCTGTGCTGGGAAGATAAAAAAAGGCTGTGCCAATGCTCTTGTTCATTTTCTCATGTTAGTAGGGCAATAAGTGAGTTTTTTTTATTTTGTTCACCTAAAGTTGTGTCCCGTGGCTTTGTCCCCCTAAATGTTGTTTGCATATTTTGTTGTCATTACCTTTTACCTGATTGCATTGCATTCGACACTTAGTTTGAATAGTGGAATAGTGACATATTAATTAATATGCTTTTAGAAATGGACAAAAGAAATTGCCACATCTGACATAACAAATTTGTTTTTTTATTTTATTTTCTAAATTACCAAAATCATAAACGAACCATCTATTGACAGTTTATTTAATGGTTATTATGTACAGTGTTGATTAATTGCTTGACTGTTCTTCACAGTAAAAGGAGGAGAATGTGACTCATTAAACCAAGTAAATTCTAAGTTGTGCACTGACTGCATAAACAAAAACAGAGATGTAATAGTAGGAGTAAAAGTTCGCCTATCGGCAAGTGCAGCCAATGATGGAGCCAATGAAGAAGAGGCTTTCAGGTTTGTTTAAAGCTTTCATTTCTGTTCTTGTTTCTGTAGTACGATGAATTATGTTATTGTGAAAATTAGTCAAGGGGCAAGGAAATGTTCAGTTAACTTATGGTGAAATATCCAGATTTATGATATGGCAAGGTAAATCCGAGCGTTCTGATTGGTTCTTTCTTGGTCAGGATTTCGCCATATGGACTGTTTCCATGAAAACGGTCATCAGCTTTACATTTTTTTTGTTTTCGAAAGCCGACAAATTCAAAACAAGCATGGCCCGAGTGCCATATAATAAACTACTTACTAACCTAGCTAGCTCGAGCTGTACTGGGGAATATTGGCCCTCAGTCGTTTTTGTACAGACCAAGCGAACAACCTTGGGCTAATATTCTCCAGTCTGGCCCTCGCGCTCGGTTAGTAAGAGGTTAATACTATAACTATTTGGTGAATAAGAATTTTAGTGAATAAAAGTGAATTGTGAGACTGGTCAGCAGTGTTGCTAATTAGTGAACTGAGAACTGTAGACATTTTACTGAAGTGTATACAAGTTGACAGACCCATTTTTGTTATTTTATTCAGATTTCTATATAGCTGCATGATTTAGTGTATATGAAAAAATATATGATTAGGCATTTTATACTTTAGATAATTAACTGTACTATTTCTATGATAATGTAATATTTTATAATTATTTTAATATTATCTATAAATTTATTAATTTTTTTGCAATACACATTTGTATTTTGAATGAGCTTACCCATCTTTTAGGTGTAACTTGTTTAAATTAAGTGTTGATTGACTGATTTAAAAATAACAGTAAAGTCAGCTCCTACATGTACTGTTTTTTCATGAAAACAGGAGAGCTCTGAACGTGTCATCAGAAACCAATGTCCCACTTATGACCCATCACACATTTTCCACAATTCCTGTTCAGCAAACAGGTGAGTTTTTTAAGTTTTTAATTATTGAATAGGGTAATTTAACTGACATGTAATCTTGGCAACTGCAGATAAATGTTTACTTGACTGGTTATAATTAAATGAGGGTACCACAAGTTTGACAGAATCTGATTGATGATAATAATAATGTTTAGAACTGTTTATATGAAAAATACCCTCTGTTTGGCTTGAACATATGCCTGGTTACTATTTTTTCTTTATGCATTATCAGTTCCAAGAAGGGAATAGTTTTCTGAGAGCTTCAGCTCGAGGGAAACTGTGAGCTTTGAGAACAGGTACATGTAATGTTCAGCTGAAGCAAAAATATCTGTATGAAGTGTATTTCCTTGTCCGATGGAGGCTATTGTATTGATTGTCCTTGAAATATTTTTGATGTGGTTTTAAGTTGGGGCATATTCAATTGCATGACACATTTAGACCAACTGAGTGAAACTATTTGATGGATTATAATTAACAATAAAATTATGAGCCCAAGATCTCTAGGAGGTGCCCGAAGGATGAATCAACTGTTTCACGATAACTGCAGAAATTCACGTGCGCTCATTGGCTAATTTTTATTGTCCATATACGGACAGACACATGAATTTAAAATTCATGCGACGCGTCAGTGAGCGAGAGCCGGCAATTCGACAACTTGTTATCGTAAAAAACAAATTGATGTCAGTTTTTAATGCGTTTGTCCTGTTATTGATAATGAATTTCGCCATAACATTGTCAAAGTAGTCTGTGGATCCACTCGGCTATCGCCTCGTGGATCCACAGCTACTTTGACAATGTGATGACGAAATTCATGATCAATAACAGGACAGACGCATAAAAAACTGACGTCAATTTGTTAATTACCTCATGGAAGGCAAAAGCGAATAATCTGATAGATTTAGTAGAATACTAACTGAAAGAAGAAATAGTAGATTCCTTCCTTTTAGTATTCTCAGGAATTTTGTGTTGTAAATAAAATTAAATACATTGTAAAATACACTGCAATGTGTGCTCATTTATTAGCACCGCAGTTAAAATTAAAAGAAATTACTACAAATTGGCCTGCTGTCACCCAAATAATCACAATAAACAGGGGCAATTTGCTTGTAATGGTTATTGTTGATCTGTCAAGTTGAATTGTTTGCCGAGTTTTGTGTTAATTCTTGAGAGTGATTTGATTTTACCTTTTAATTTTTGTTTATTTGTTTTTCACTGGTGTCAATTTAGGACAAGAAAAACTGTCGTGTCCAGGAAGCCTACATGCTGGAGATATATACACTCACTGTCTTCATGGGTGGCCAAGCACCATCATCGACCCACTAAACAGAAAAATCCACCACGAAGTGCATGATGCTCGTAAGCGAGGGGTACTCTTTGACCTGGGCCATGGATGTGGATCATTCTCATGGACTGTAGCAGAGATATGTGCAAAAGAGGGCTTTTGGCCCGACGTTATCAGTTCTGATTTACACGTAGAATGTGTAGATGGTCCAGCGTACGATTTGTTAACTGTTATGACGAAAATGCTGCATGTGGGAATGCCTTTGATTGACGTTATCAAAGCTGTTACTATGACATCAGCTGTTGCCATTGGCCGAAGCGATGTGATTGGCTCCTTAAGCTATGGCCGTGTAGCAGATATCACAATTTTACGCATTGAAAATGTTGACATTGATCTTGAAGATTGTCATGCGCAGTTGAGAAGGATTAAACAGCGTTTCTTGCCTGTTGCCGTATTTAAGGATGGCGTTCGCTTTAAGACTACTATGCCAAACCCGTTCCCGAATACCAGTAAATGGAAAGGTTTAGCCTCGTTACAAGATGATCTTATTATCAAAGATGAAGCCTAGTTGTATGTTAGCAGCATAAAATGTTCTACCAAATGAAACTGTGGAATCAAGAATCACTTTGTTCGTCATTCTCTCATCTTGTCACCCTCCTCTTCTTTTTTCTCGCTCCGGGAGGGCAGGAATATGAGAGACTCTGGAAACGAGGTTGTCTGTTCCTTTTTAATACTGCTACTCTTGTTAGGTTATTTACGCATTCCTCAATATCTCTAAGACAATATATATATATTTTTTTTTTCAGAAATGGCGATATTACTATGATACATATATCGAATTTTAAATATGACAAACTGTCGTTGTTATGTTATCTTTGTATTGTAATGTGGGAACAACGCCTGGGAATAGACCATTTTACAGTTGTCGGATTAGCGACCTGGCCTCTGAATGGCAGCAAGGCTGGAGGTGACCTTGTTTTGACACATAGACCTCAATGCTTCTATTGTGCAAATCAAGTTGTTCTTATGCTAACTAGTTGGCATTTACATGAGAAAAGTTGAGAGGTCTGTATCAAAGCAAGGTCACCTCCAGCATCACTTAGATTCATGGGCCAGGTCACTGAGCACACAATTGTAAAATGGCCTATTAACACAGACAATTAAGTGTCTTAAAATTGAAAAGGATTTGGCAGACCGTGGAATGAACAGAATGACATTTTATAGACCAAAATGATAGAACATTGCCTGTTTAAGAAGCTGATTAAGAGCGGGTGATAAAACATTGCCTGTTTCAAAAGCTGATTAAGAGCAAGTGCCAATGAAACGGGTTGGGGTGTGGTTGTTGTCCGATTTCGCGCTTGTTTTCGCGCGTTTTTTCTCGCGCGCTCGCTCAATTCGCTTTTTAGTAAGAGAAAGATATAGAGATTAGGCTTTAAGAAGTGAAACGAGTATTGCCGAGGAATATATCTATTTCGCTGAAGTAATGTTACTCTAAATTATCCTAAGTTCACGGAAGCTGAACTGAACAACAAGAATAAATTCTGCGGAAGGAGGTTTTCTATTTTAATTTTTTGCAGTTCACTCAGTATAGTAGGCTTATTTTCGTAACGGTTATTGACACATAAACAGGTACAATAATTAAACTTGGTAAACCTTTGGTAAGACTTTACTAAGTTCAGTTGGTACCTTATATACACAAATTTAAGTGTCACCTTTTTTTGGAGTATCCATTCTTGTCACAACCCTTTCGTAACTGCCTAATTGGTTCAAAAGTAACTGCGATGATCTGTCATGTCTTCGTCTTGTGAAAAAGAAAGAAAGGTTCTTAGCATTAAGAATTGAGTCAATCATTATAGGTAGAGCAAGAAATAGGATAGGATAAATATGTGTTATTGGCCGGCCGGGATGACCATATAGTGACCAGGGTCTAAAGCCGGAAGGATTAGAAAATTCCGCCCACTCCAGGAGCCAATCAGATTGCAGGATTTGTTGAGGACGCCATAATCCTCACGGTGGCCCTGCTCGGAAATTCAAGTTTGTGTTTTACAGAAGATTCCAGCATTGAAATCTTGGTATTGATTTGTCAAAAAGAAGTGCTGAAAAAATGTTGTACGCTGCTTTTAAGTGAAATATTGAATTTTATTGGTGTAACCATGGCTCAGGTTCTAAAAATTTTTCCCGCCATTCAGTCCTCGCTTCTTTGCCATGGGCCGCGTCAAGAATTTGGTAAATGTTGAGAGAAAATTGAGCTAAAAAGCAAAACGTTTTCAAGTCAAGTTTGCCAAAAAGGCGCGACGAGGATGGGATTCGAACCCACGCGTGCAGAGCACATTGGATTAGCAGTCCAACGCCTTAACCACTCGGCCACCTCGTCACATGATCCGAGAAGATAATATATTATGACGTCAACTTGTCGATCAGGCA
>JAHPZR010004873.1:12500-27500 GCA_019787425.1 Platygyra sinensis
ATGATGGCTAAGGCAAAAAAACTCTTGAATTGCATTATCCAGCGATCCAGGTTTTTTTAGTCAATATTACAGAGGGATTTCAAGAGCTATTAAGTCTCAGTTGATAACAGGAAACTCGTGGAACTGTCTCAATTTTGAAGAACATGTCCTAAAAATATGAAGAGCACATTAAGGATCGCCAATCCTGAAAGACAGTTGGATGTGTTAATAGATAATTGTCTTTACCAAAAAACGAATGAAAAGATTTCAAAGTGGTTAGTAATTTAGCTTATAAAAGTTTCCAAAAAAGATTTAAAACAAACTAAACTTAAATCAAAGGCTGGCACAAGGTCCTGTATGACCTTAATTTTGTTCCAAAGTTATTGTTACTTTTAAAATTCTGATCTGGAAGACATTTTGGTTAACAAAATCAAAGAAAATCGAGTATTAACCATTTCAGGAAAACGTTCTGTGTACACATTGCTGTCGCTAAAGAATATAAGTAATACTAACAACGGGGATGGGATTCGAACCCACGTATGAAGAGCATATCGGATTAGCAGTCCAACGCCTTAACTAAAGAGCCGTAAAGTCTTAGTTGATAACAGGAGTCTCGTGAAACTGCTTCAATTTTGTAGAACATTACTTGAATAATAAGAAAAGCATATTAGAGATCACCAATCCTGAAAAATAGTTAGATGCGTTACTAGATAAAAAATTTAAGAGTTTGCGAGAAAAATTAAAATCAAAATTAAAATAAAAAAGTAGAGGTCGGGACAAGTTCCTATATGACCTTAAGTTAATTCCGAAACTATTGTCATTTTTAAAATTCTGATCTGGAAGACGTTTTTGGCAACAAGAGCAATTAAAGAAAACCGATATTAACCATTTCAGCTAAACGGTTTTGTGTACGCACTGCTCTCGCTAAAAATGTTAATACTACTGACGACGAGGATGGAATTCGAACCTACGCATGCAGACCACATTGGAGTAGCAGTCCAACGCCTTAACCACTCGGCCACCACGTCAGCCGATCTTTGTTTTGATTTTTACCTCCATCTTCTCTCTACTTGTTTAAAGGAACTGTCGATCGCCCCAAACGTTAAACTGTCGCTCGGGAAGTACAAAGTTGTCGCAGACCGAGGAAAAAGACGCCCAAGTTCTGAAAGTGGTTCCAAGCAAAACAAAGAGATGAGTTGCGCATGGTTGACAAGCTGGGAGAAAAATAAGCGGGAGAAAACTAGGAAATAAGTACTGCTCCACTGGGAATTAAAGCAGAAGGATACGAAGTGAAAAAAATGTTATATCATAATGGCCGTATTAGGGGGATGGTGCAGAGATTTAGAAGTCGAGTTGAAGGAGTTGGTTGAAAGTAAGAGTAAGGTAAGGGAGTTCTTCCTAACATGCAGAAGGCTGTGATATTGGGAACACTGAACATCTCTAGGACGTTTAAAGTTGAACATGAACAATTGAATATTTCCCTCCATTGATTAACTTCCTTCTTTCAATGTTTTCCGCGGACCATTAATCGTCAATGAAATTATTGACACCCGAATAAGTAATATATTTGGGAGTACGGTGTTTTAAAGATTTTATAACTACCATTTTAGATTCTAGATATCCTAAATAGTTGTTTTTCAGAGCACTATTTATAGTGTAAATTTTTATATATAATTTGAATTTTATGGAGACCTCGGAAAAAAATCCGAGCCCCAGATGGGATTTGAACCCACGACCCTCCGTGATTAAGTTGGATGTTCTAACCACTGAGCTACTGGAGACTCTATGGTGAGCAAGGGCCAATTTGTGGGTCTTGACTGGAACCGCATCACGTGGCTACACAGCCAAGTAATGACTGGCACACATAAACTCACTAACAGCATCGCGCTGTCACATTAAAGCATATCAAGATGCAGCCAACCAACCTCCAAAGTGAGTATATTAAAGATGAAACAACAACAACATGATTACGGTCTCCATAAATTCAATATCATGTTTTGTTTTTGAAATCAGGGGGCGCTTTCCATTCGACCAAATATTCCGGTTTGAAATTCCGGGTATTCCACGCGACGAATGAAACAGTAATTTTCCGGTTCGTTCGATTGGCCATTCCCAGGCCATCGGATTCCAAGTGTCGCGCGAAAATACGAGATCAAACGGAGGACTATTTTATCTTTCTTTACTTGCTTTGGGTTTGCTCAACGACTCTGAAGTTAAAATAAACGACGTATTAGGTGAGGGTGACAATATACCTTTTATCGTAAGAATTTAAAAGGAGTCCGCGACTACATTTACGGTACCTCTTTATTTTTCCTGATGAGTTCAAGAGTCACTTTCGATTGACGAGCGAGCTGTTCACTCGAGCGGTTATGCTAATATTTCACGCAGCTCACATGTATTTTCGCAGTACTCACTTAAGCTTGTTGAGGCCAATCCACCGCAATAACATTGAAGTAAGATATTTCAGTTGTTTGTCAGATAGAGCACTAATATTATGTTTAGAAGCTTGAGGATCAGCCATGTTGAATTCGATTTTCAGCCTCGGAGAAACTAGGCCCGAGCAGGAATGGTCGAAATGGAACGGAATTTTCTGGTTATTCAGATTTTTCCGGAATTTTAGGTCAACCTCGCGAGGTACACCCAAAATTTCGGAATGAAATTCCGGAAAATGTCTGTTCCATTCGCTCCCAAACCCGGAATAATTTGGGTCGAATGGAAAGCGCCCAGGGTCAGTTTCCCCGGCAGGTGCACAGGGTGGGCTTTGGTCAGTCGAAGGTGGAAAGTCTGAGAGGGTTTACTTTCCAATTCCAAAGCAACAGTGTACAAAAACACCAGAATCGCAGAGGTAGTAAATAACTCAGGGCAGCACTGAACATCCAGTTTACTCCTTAAAAAGTGATGGGCAAATTCCAGACAAGGACTATGATGATGTCATTGTAGCAGCCCCTTTAAGGATTTTTGAATACTTCTTTGATTGCGAAGATTGCAGAGAATGGCAAGTTTCAAAAGAACTGGGAAAATTCTGGCGTACAGTTGCTACTTTAGTGCTGGGTGGAGTCAACATGACCCATTTTGGTTTTTCAACTCAGGATGACATACTAGAAGGAACTGGCACTACCGAAAACACCAGAAAACTACTTCAACTCTGCAAGAACCAGTGGAAAACAGGTCAAACACTGATCATAGGGACTTGCCTATTCGCGAAGTTTTCTCACGATCTGATCTTACTCCGTCACAGCTAAACGAGTAGTACAGCAACATAGATCAAATGAAAGTTGCGTCCTGGCTTGCATATCCCCACTTTACCCCTCCTGAGAAGTTTTGGTCTTTTGCCTTGGACGATGGTGTGTTCTATGTAAATGCAATTGTTTAGCGCAATGGAGATGTCAGCAGTAAGTGCTAAGAATGCTGCCTTGTTGTCACACAAGTATTATACTGGTGGAAGTTCATCACAAACAAAAGATAATCCCACACCGTCAGATATCAAAAGTGAACTGTAATACAAGTATTTTTAAAATTTTAGGCTCAGTCAGTTTTCTGTACAAACATCAAGCTGACTCAATAATTTGTAACTCTTTTAACCAAGTCAGATGGAATTCTTGCCTGAGAGCATTCCATCCTCGGAGACCCAGGGGCAGTTAGTGGGGGCGGGAAAAAGTCTAAACGGGCAAGAAAAAATTCGGGCGAAGAAAAGTCAAAAACGTTTTTGACTTTTCTTCGCCCGAATTTTTTCTCGCCCGTTTAGACTTTTTCCCGCCCTCACTAACTGCCCTGGGTCTCCGAGATGAGAGCATTCTGGAGTCTATAATGATTAGTGAAGTCACCAAGCAAGTCAAATAGGCCTTTTGCACGATCCGGTCACATGGTATGGGATAAATAATGCTGTGATGCAAATAACGCAGTCGGGCACTGCGTTTATTTGCGTCCCAGTATAATTTATTCTGTACCATGTGACCGGATCTTGCAAAGGGCTTTTTATGAGAATGCCTGGGGTCTAAGCTGGAGGCAAACTCAGATTTGCACTGAACTCAGGATCCAGACCTCCAGCTCCAGACAGCAACTGGCTGGAGCGTTTCTATTGTGTTCTTGTGGTCTTTGGGTAAGAAACGTTTGTCACATTGCGCTCTTTTTTTCCATAAGGGAAAAATGGGCACCAGTAAATAGTCAAATACTAATAATACATGGGTGGGGGCGTAACATTGTTAGAACACGACATTGTCAAAATCTTGAAGTACTGAACTGACAGAGAGAGACTTTGCACCTGTCATAACCTGTAGATGAAATGTTTGCTTTAATTTTAAATTTTGAACAACATACAGAACCAAAGCACGTCCGAGTGGAGCCTGAACTCATTCTTAGACTGCTTTGGGTTGAAAATCAACAATTAAAAAGCAACACTTTTTGTCGCTGCAAGAAATGAGCAATTTCAAGAGAAAATGAGGTGAGAGAACATATCCCCGTGCCCTATGATAATCTTTTTAAATCTATTTTAAGCTTCGCGTCACGCTGTCAAGGTTATTTTTAGTCTAGGCTCCCGATCACGCAAGCAATGGCCAACGGTCATCAGATTGTGTCTATCCAAATAAGAAATTGAAAATTTAGCGGGCTAAGAGAAAAAGAATAAGTTTGTTCAGTTGAACTGCCGCACTGTTAGCATTGGAAATCATTTTCAGAGCTGGGCAGGAAAATTATACGTGCTTCTCCGAAGCCGTGTCATTCCCCAGCATGAATAATGAATGATTAACACAAAGTGCCAAGACTCGAATTTCTAACCTGCTTGAAAGTCGTTTCTCGGAAAGTGCCGAAAGGCTTGAAGCGAAAAGGATCTCTTTCGAAAGGTATTTTAAAGCACACGACAGCTAAAATATTTGTTTCGCGTTTGTTAGAACTTTCACTCGAAAAAAAAACGGTGCAAATCTTTGTTTATTTAATATCGGAAGTGCTGTGAAATATTTACTGCTGACTAGAATTGCATATTTCAATAAACACGCACGAAACTCGTTACTCGAAAAGTACTGAACGGATTAAATCGAAAAACATCTCTTTGGAAAGGTTATTCAAAGCGCAGGACAGCACAATACTTTTTTCCCGTTTGTTAGAACTTTCGGTCCGAAAATCCCGGTGTAAATGTTTGCATATTTAATTTCGAAATTGCTTTGTAATATGAAACAGAGTTTCAGGGAGGTCCACGCCGAAAAAAGTGCTTCTCTGGAACGAACTAAAACATCGTTTGGATCGGTAGAGACCCTGAGAGAGACCTATCTGGAAAGCCTTTTGAAACTGCTGGTCAGGAAAATTATCTTCTATGTGTTTATCGTGATTTTTACGTCGGAAATTAGTCTTGTCATTTCTCTGCATGACTGGTTCACATTTGGCGCTCCAGCTGCTGACAAGAATTGCATTCATAACACGTTCTAAAGTCATTTCTCGAAAAGTACTGAACGGCCTAAACAGAAAAAGATCTCTTTGGAAAGCTCTTTCAAAGCGCCAGACAGTTAGAATTATGCTTCCTCTGACCTTACGAAATGCGCTTCGAAAATCCCGACGAAAAGTTTTTTGCGTAATTGATTAACTGCTAAAATTAAACCTCAATGTTATTACGTCATTTAAATTGGCCAATCAGGTGTCTTTCCTAAAATAGCCTCGCAGCTTGACCACGCGCTAAAATTAGATTTAAAAAGATTATCATGGGAAGAGGGCCATGTATGGGGGATGTGTTCTCTTAGATCATAGTCTCTTGGCAATTTATATTTACGGGGTACTACCACAATTAACTGCCAAATGTCTTTTGTCGTGATTTAAACTCATGTTTTCTTGCTCTTTGCCTGGGTTAAAAAGATCTCTTGAGACGTTATCGCTTTTGTGATCACTGCTTGTTGCAAAGTCAATAAGCATGCGATGACTGTGTCAAAAACCAAAGGTTAAGAGAATTAAAAAGAACTTTAGTCACTCTGATACAGTTACATAATATTTGAAGCTTAACAATATATACATGTACATTCCATTACCTTTTACAAGAACAAAATTTACACGGTAATTTACTCTAGATATAACAACGCAACATATGATTATGTGACTGAATTTCTGAGAAAAATCATTATTGATCCAAACCGTAATTAAAACAGCCATTGTGTACAATATCATCAGAAGGCAATTCCCTTAATCTTGATGTAAAAATATCACAAACTTGTTTAGTACAAAATATTAATATTGTGCTTAATGGTTTCTGTACAGTTTCTTATAATTACTCAAAGGTGTGGGTATGTTACTGAGGATAATAAAATAAAATACCCCTTGAAAACAGTTCTTTAAAGCAGTTAGATGTATTGTGTGCAAATTTTTATCGGAATTTCCAAAAATAATTTAATTTAATTTAAAAAGCTTGTAAGGCGCAAATATCTATATAAATATATTCAAATGCGCCATACTAATACTACTAATAATAAGAACAATAACAACAACAACAACAACAACAAAACAACTAATAACAAAGCATTTTGTAATCAAAAGATTACTGATTATCCGAAATGGTTTCTGTCCATTTCCATTTAAATTATGTATAATCTAATGTTATATAACTACATCACTCAAGATGTTAACAACACTGCTGTAGTACCCTATAGTGGCAATTCTCATTTTCTTTTTGAGGAAACCGTACATGTTTCATAACTCTGATACAATCTTTAAGTGCAGTAACAATTGAAATCATTGCATTTTACATCTGAGTTATACGAAAAGTAGCTAAAACTAGTACCACCTAAAATCTCCTTAGTTCTCTATAATCTATAGACATAGAAATCTCTACAGTGCAGTAATATATGAGCCTTGTATTGACATTGTAAGGTAAAGGTACTGACTATCACTGGCAAATTTCCAGGAGTATTTGATGAAAACGCGTTGAGAAAACTTTCACCATGACATCATTCTACTACTTTTGTTTGCTGCATTAGAAAGAAAAATATAAATACAAATATAAAAAAATTACTCATCACTCCCAGTCTTTCATCGCCTTCAAGTAAGAATAGAATGTGGACTGGAAACGAGTTGACAAGAAATGTTGGAAGTTTTTATACTAACTAAATGGTTTCGCTATATCACTTGAACACCAAGCGATAATTGTTTCTTCCATTGAAAGTGATTACCTCGTTTGCTGAGGTGACATGCTTAACTTGATATTTATACCGAATAAATTTACTATAGGCCTCATTCACAAAATACTGATGCCAAATGAGCTAGAAATGCGTTTTACCGGTTTATGTACGGTGTAAAACGGTCGATACAGGTGCATTGAAGCGTTCCTTGGTCTCAGTTCTATTGTCTCAGGTGGGATCATTGTTTTCTTTGTGTATTCTTTATGACGTAACTGGTGACCGATTTACACCGCACATGAGCCGCGTTACCTCTGTAACTGATCGAAACTGAACCTTTGTCTCCTACTTCAGCTAATCAATCATTGTTAAAAGTACATATATAAAAATGTGTTCCATAGATTACTTATATAATTCTCCACTAAGAAACAGAACACTCATTTCGTCTAGTTGTGACTTGCCATCCGCCCATTGCTTTAGCTTCTGAGGCCATTTAACCACATGCAGGATTAGGACACTGAGCTCGTCACTGCACAGTCCTTTCCAATCCCAGGGACCATCCACTTAATAACGGTATGCAGCAATCAATGACAGGACATCACTTCAGGTCTGCTAACCACCTGCCAAACAGAAAAGGTTCAGTCCACGCCTTATACTCCAAAACATTCCTAATGACCACACCTTAACATATAAGTCCACCTATGACCATTGTTTTCTTATGTTATCTGTCCCCTTGGCAAGGTATTCATCATTTTAAGGTGAAAATTTATGTTGCTCACTCTTCGGAATAAACAAATTAAGAGAACCCAGCACCAATAAATAGTCACTTAACGCCGACTTTTAAACAAAATTAATGGAAATTTGAAAATATTCTACCAGCAAACTGGCGATACCTGTAACATCAAGCGCGGTCGACTTCAAACTAGATGCAAAACTAATTATTTTAATTTATCTACTATGGTCTATCTTCTATTACGATATACCACGTACCTCATGTTTGTGCACTCTAAGCAGAACTCCTTTCCATTTCTTCGCGCATGTAATCAAGGTATTCCAAAGATCTTTCCTTCCCTTTTGTTTGTCTTTTCAACAATTGGGCGGATGAATCTCTGCAACACATACATCCAAAGGATTCTTTTTTTCTGCTGTTGCGCATCTCTTTCCACTCCAGCGGCTTATAAAGGGGAAACAGTTTCTGGAAGGACGTTTTAGAATACGAAAGAACACAGTAATGTAAGGCAGTGTTTCCGTTATGGTCAGCACTTCGAACAGCAATACTTCCTGGCCGTGTCATGAAAGTGAGAACTGATTTTACATTTCCGCTTCTGATTGCCACGGACAAAGCGGACATTCCTGGAACCAATTTTTTGGCTGTTGGGTCAAAATCAAGAGGCAGCTGACAGTTGAGGTCTACTTTTCTTGTAGTGATGAAGTACTGCATCACATGAGGACTCATGGAAGGCAGGGAGCAGGCTTTTAGGAGGGCGGTGTACCCTTTTTCATCGGATACACCTAACTCGTCATCGGTAATATCCTGAAGTCTGGTGCGAACCTCATCTGTAGAAAGATCGCTACTTCCACTTTCCTGAATTTGAATTTTGCTATACCCCTGAATTTCTTTGTATTCCTCCAGAGATCCACGATGATTCCCGTGATACGATTGGTTCCTTCCATATATGCGGGGATGTTAAGAGGGATCTTATTTCTGCACCCACCTTTTAAAAACGAAACCGTTTGGCCATCGCTAGAAGTGCTGACGTTACTGGCATCATGGACGTCAGTGCTTTCATCATTATGAGCTTCAGCAAACAACACGTTCTCCACCGCGGTCATCCTCGTCATCTTCACTACAGAGGTGCTGCTCGTGGCGTCTTTTTTGATTTTCTCTCTTTCTTCATTTTTTTCTCTTTTTTTACCAAACCAAGCTCACTAGTTGACGCTGTGCTACTATTGCTCTCCGTCGTTTCTGTTAAAGTTTCATGCCGATATGCCACTGACGTGGAGTCATGACCGTTAAAGATCACTTGTTTGTCTTTCTTTTTGTTCTTTGGTTTCTCTGCGAGTGACTCAGTCTTCAATCCTTTGACTTTGCTGTTCCCCTTGATAAGAGTTTCCACATGTGATGTTTCAAGACTGCATCCATCCTCTTTAATGTTCTTAGCGGATATGTCTTTTCCTCTTTCTCTTTCAACAGAATCAAGTTTCGAGACATCGCCCTCTCTGTGATTTTGTGGAATGTATGGACCGTAACTCAGTTGCTCTGCAACAGTAGCGGCGATCAAGTCGTCGGGTTGACTGAACCCATCATTATTTTTTGTCTTTTGCTTGGAACGGGGTCAATAAGTGATTCTTGAAGAGCTCTTTTCAGGCCTATACCCTCGCTACTTGTGTATTGCTCGCTTTCGGATATGGATCTTCCCTCCATATTTGGCTTGCCTTGTCTTTTTTTGTTTTCCTGTGTGATGGCGATCGAGACTCCTTCACTTGTGTCTCTGTCTTGTGAGAACGATGCTTCAATCAGAATATAGCGCAAACTATGTCTCCTCGGATCAGCTGCAGAAAAAACTGTAAATTGAGCGTTTCTTGCTCTCATTTCGGAGAAGTAACAAATCAACTTTGGTAGGGTGGTTGGCGTCATTCGAGGCCATTCTTCGGCTACTTCCTTTGCACTTGTGACGAACAAAAACTTTTCTTCAGTGCTGCAAAATTTTGAACTCAGATCCAGAGCATCTTTAGCTCTCCGATTGGCAACAGAATACGAAAGAATGACAACGGCAGTTCCATCGACAAAAGCTTCCAGCTGTGTTTCGATTTGTTGAACAATTCTCACAGGAGAGACTGGGTCTTCAATACTCTCTTGTTGGTCATAGCCGATGCTTCCCTTGAAACATTTTTCAGGGCCCTCAGAGTTGACAAATTTGTGAAGATGTTCCAGGATAATGCTCTCTTCAAAATCTTTGGGCAGTTCTCTTAGCCTTGCATCTGGCCTATCTTCTTGCGTGCAATCATCTTTCCATTCAAAGATGCTCGGGAGAGCTAAGTTGTTGATCCAGTCATTGTACTGCACTTTGAGAAATTGGTAACGGTTGCACTTCACAACCCACAGACCTTCTTTGTCGCAGTCGTCATTGAAACGTAAGTCTTCCCAGCAGGGCCATGGACGGTAGAACACGCCTTTTTCCACTGTACTCTTTACATTCAGTAGAATAGCAGCGTACACTTGCGTCTTTGAAAATGGGTTCAAGGCTCTTGGAGCACTTCTGAGAAGCCCTAGTACGCCATAACTCTCATGCTGCTTGTCGCTAAACAACTTGGCCGGGCCCGTGTAGCGATATAGTGGAAACTGTTGACCATCCAATGGGTCCTTGAAAGGATAAGGCTCCAAGATGCGTGGAGGGATGTCTTTACCTTCTGCTATTTTCTGCAGATGAGTGAAAGATTTAAAAAAGGAGCAACGTTCCATTTTCATCAAACCACGGTCATCCCTTACAACTACTTCATCGGAGGCAAATAGGCCATCAGCGGTAAACACTGCTTGAGACATCGCGGCCACATTGTCATCGATGACGAAAACGTATTCCAGGTTAAGGGCAAATGCCAACTTTTGAATAAACAGCCTGGCATATCCCACTCCCCCTTCTCTCGGGCCAAGGTTACAGTTAGGCATTGCTTCTGGCAACTGGAAAATGGCAAGCAGTTTCCCCCACGTGGATCGGTAAGCTTCGAACTTGTTACTGCGAACGACGACAACTTGTACATATTCGACAACCTTTCCCTTCTCTTGCATAACGTGATGGTAATTTAAAGTGCACTTTCGAGGATCTTCTCTGTGGGACGGGTGAAAAATCCAGTAAGCCAAAGTGGGAGCATTGCCAACTCTTTCAGACCAAGATTCGTTTCTTGATCGCACACTCTTGAGATATTGTAGCAGGTGGTTGTAAGGATGGCAGCAACTTGGAAGGGAACATGTAACAGTGACAGGTGTACCATCGATGTCAACAACCAAGTCTTCCAAAACTGATTCTTTGCCTTGAAGAAGTCGTCCACATTCACCACAATTTTCGAGATGATACCATGGCCAAGCACGTAACTTTGCATCTTTACGGTTGGAGTTGGTCTTCTCATAATAGTAGGAGGTTTTGGTCGGATTCTGAGACTCCCCGTTCATAAGGATGTAGGGATTCTCCTCTGTGTCGTGGGTGTAGAATCGCCCTCCAATGGAGTACTTTCCTGGTGCCACTGGCTTGTCGCGAAGGCTTTGAGAGGACTGAATTACCTTCCAGTAAGGAAATTCCCAGTTTTGCATTTGGTTATTGTCACTGGCGATGAATTCTTCTGATGAATTGTAATCTGTGTGGCAGTAGAATGCACCTTCATCGAATGCAGTAGAAGAACTGGAATAAACTTTTTCCTTTCCCAGAATGTCCATTCGCAAATCTTTAATGAGACAGAGATAAGTTCCAGTCTTTCCAATCTGAGGTTCAGCTTGTAAAAGGATTCTGTTGGGATGCTTCAGTTCATTTTGATGATCGTAACTATCCTTATGAGCTACGTAGTCTAGCCAACGGAGTGACGAGGAAGTGGTGTCTTTTTTTCTGCCTAGTTTTGTCATGTACCGGTCAGCTCTGGTACAAGATATTGCGTTCATTGAGGGAGACATTTCCACCGACGTTTGAAGTTTCTTGAACAATACCCTGCCTACCAGCATGTATGGAATGCTCTGCACCTTCTTGTTGCTTGCAGGGACCTTAGCATAACGGCACACTCTTCCAAGTTCTTGAATGAGAGTCGAAAGAAACAGAGGCGTTCCTTCCTTGAACTCCCGACTGCTGTCATAGCTAAGACGAAGATCAAGACAATCAAAGCTTTGGGGAAATGTGTCTCCCATGCGACCTTTATCAACCAGTATGAGTACACATGCGAGATTTTCCAGGTCTTCATACTGCGTTATCAATTTGTGCACATGCTCACAGTTTACACACTTCTTGCGGCCAGCTTGTAGCTTCAACCCAGGACAACAGCAATCCGGAAACTTGTATGTGCAGTTTTCTGGTTGAAGCTTTTGAAAGAATGGACTTGAAGATTTCATCAGTTGGTTCTCTATCTGAATACCACCGTAATCTTTGATAACTTCAAAGCAATCTTCGAGACAAGACACTGCTCGTGCAAGACGTAGAGTGTGGAAAAACTGATCAGCAGTTTCCATGCTCTTTGCACGTATTATTTTCATTTTGCCCTGTTTCCCTTTGCCACTCTGGATCAGATTTTTGGCCAAGGAAGCCGTTTCAAATTCTTGAATATTATGATTCCATATTTCGACCATCGCTTGACAGCCATTTTGTTGTAATTCCTGTTCAATGTCTTCAGTGATGCTGATCGGTTGAGTGCTTTCCTTGAGCTTCTGAAATTCTTGCTGGGAAAGATGCATCAGGCAGGCAACATATGCATTCGCAAATTCCTCGTTGCGCTCCTTCAATTCCTCATTGGGCGCGCTACTTTTTCGACGTTTTGCCAGTGCTTTCAAGCTTTCTTTGAAAGAGCGTATCACCTTGTCGTGGAGTTCATTTCGAACCAATTCAAAAGCTTCGGGGTGGATGTACTTTTTCGTTACTGCTCCTTTCTTGAGTTCCCTGATGAAGGAATTGAGGGTACTTTCGAATTCAGCAGCAGGAGAATTTTCTGCGACAGAATTTAGTGCTCGGCGTATTTGTTCATCACTGTGATAAACGCTGGAATGAAGGATGTGGTAACAATATTCTCCACATAGTAAGGCATCGATTGAAAACGAAGAAGAATCGTTCTCGCTTTTGGCCTTATCAGTCTTGCTGATCTTCCCTCGTCTCTTAGCCTTGTCTACGATACCTTGGAAAAGTTTGTCTTCTCTTATCTTTTGATCGTTCCGGTCTGAATAGTTTATGGTACTTAGGTAGTGGTTTAAACTCATGTATTGTTTCCCAGCCATGCCTACTTCCACTGGCCCAGACTGATCAACGTAGAACTGGAAGGCCACTTTTGCAAGTTCATGCTTTGGTTTCAAGAAGCAAACCCCACACTTTCTTTCAACTTTCGCAGCTTGCAAAGTCACTTGCTCATCTCCATCAACAGCAATGTAGTGCTCTGATTGCTCGGTGGAACAAAATGCGACAACTCCAACACCAAACTCCAATTTAACTTCAAATGTGGTTGGTTGTAGGGGGTCGACTGTGGCCTTTAAATTTCCATGTTCAGTCGTCGTCACTGTTAAGGGTTGCCGTCCTGCTGTCGCAAACACTTTGAGGGTCACAATACCGTGGCTACCTTGCACAGTAAAATCAGATGCTTCACTTTCGATGGATGTGACACGTAGGTTCCCGTCTGGAGAAACCTGAAGGAATCGGTAAGGAACATTGGTAAAATTTAAGGTTGATTTGAGCTTCATCTGCATTCCGCGTTCAAAATTCTTCAGTTCGACCTCTGACCAGTGGACAACGTGAAGTTCTAATTCCTTCGAAGTCTTTCTTATTTGTTCAGTTAAGTTAGGTTCTCTCTCCAGCACCACAAGTTCGCCTTCTTCATAGTTTCTTTGGCGGGTAGTCATTTTGCTATTAAGAAGGACACATTGCACCACTGGAAGACGTGAGTTCTGCGTCAGAAGATTAAAGGGTGTTGCAGAGATTTGAACTACGATGACATTTCGAGGGGAATTGCCTCTGCACCATTCATTAATGAAGAGATTATGGGCGGAAGATTTCTTCTCTTTATCTTTCGTTATACCCCAGTGGCACTCGTCTGCTATGATTACAAAGAGAGTTTTGGGCTTTTCTTGAACCTCTTCTTTAAGTTCTTTAAAATGCTTCTCCGTTTCTGCACTGCGGATGTACATAAACATCCGTTTCTTTTCGTCGCCGTCATCCCGCTGAGATTTAAGTTCCTCAGTTGATAATACCCCTCCATCAGGATGTCGTATCCTCTTCTCTGTTTGATCGCTGAGCATTCTGTAACGAGCCGTGTATACTGCAAACTCGACATCGTCGAAAGCATCGCTTAGTCTCGAAATGTTGTGGTAATGAAGCATAATGGTGTCAATTCTTTTCTTCAGTATAGCTGACATCTCTATCTGCGAAGGATAATAGCAAGGCCTTTCCGGATTCGACTGCACTTGTTCGTCAATCTCTTCTTCTTCATCTGACGAGTACTTCTCATCCACAAAAACATCGTTTAACTGGTCTGTTTCCTCATCGACATCTGACTCTTCATTCCCCGCTGTCTTGGTGGACTCTAAAAGCTGGTTTATCAATCCTCGTAGTTCTCCCGAGGGGTCGGTTTCATCGTTGATTCGAACGTCGATACTTATGATGCTTCCCTGCGATGGAGAAAGGAAAACGAAGTCGCTGATACTCTTTTCCTTTGAACAGGCTTCGCGTATCCTCGAGCAAGTCTTGTCACCATCAAACCACTTGACTCGCTTTTTGTTCCACCTTTGTAACTCGTCCCATAACGATGAAAAAGGGTCGAAGAGTTGAATGAATCTCTCCGCGTCCCGATTGGAGAGAGTGTCCACGATCTCGGTTAAGACGTCAGTGAAAAGGAATGAAGTCATAAAATCTGGGGTTTGCCAATAGAACACTTTATCATCTTCCACTTGAAGATTGCACAACGTACACTCCGAGTTGGAAAAATGGACCACAACCTGAGTTTCATCCGGTATGATGTCGCCTGCAAATTATTGAATTTGTGATGATAAGAGCCATATTCGAAAGTGAGCCTGAAGCTTGAAAACTTAACTACTTGTTGGTAATAAGGGATTGAATTTATCCTATCCCAGTTTTTGTACGCTTTATTTAATACCTATTCACTTGCGTAATAACGCGGGTCAAAGTACTAGTAATTGTGTAGGCTTGGTTATTAACGCACGGTTCTACGTTGAAAAGGTATCTTGGTCCAGTGGTTACTC